>CM046437.1:60793245-61008245 GCA_025506505.1 Flaveria sonorensis
AAATGTTAAATATTATCGGTCAACAGATGAGAACACCAAACACCGCATTGCATTTGTATGGGGATGCTTTAAAGGATCTCGTGGGTCAATTTACAACACGTGGAGGTTCACTTGTTAAAGCCAGTCTTCTCATGGCAAAGAACGATGAGGAAATAGAGGACTCGGTATATTAAACTTTAGCTGTCCGTGCAATTATTATTTTATTCTAAAACCTTAAATGACCACTGACTATTGTTTTCTTGCAGTGGGTGCAATGTGATACATGTCAACACTGGCAACATAGGATTTGTGGTCTGTACAATAATGAACAGATTTAGAAGGGAAAGCAGATATGTTTGTCCAAATGTTGCTTAAAAGAAATAGAAATGGAACGAGAACCTTGTTACCAAAACTGCTGTGGAAGCAAAAGATCTGCCACGAACTAATCTTAGTGATCATATCGAGCAACGGCTATTTAACCGAATGAAGCAAGAGAGAGAAGAAACTGCAAAGTATCATGGAATAGAATCAGAAAAAGTAAGAAAACAGTTTCTTCTGTTTTTTCAAATTAATTTTAGGTGAAGTATATAAGCAATAGTAATATTGATATTCAATTTTTTTAATCTGATAGGTACCAGTAGCAGAAGGTCTTGTCGTTAGAGTTGTGGTACTGTTGACAAAGAGTTGGAAGTGAAGAAGCAATTTAGAGATATATTTCATGGAAAATATTATCCAGAGAAAATTGATTACAGATCAAAAGTAAGTGTATTTTTATGCTTTATGTTTTAATTTAGAGATATATTAGTATCTATTCTAAACTAGACATCTAACCTTTCATTTTCTTTGGCAAATAGTTAATACTTTTGTTCCAGAAAATAGGAGGTGTGGATATATCCCTATTTGGAATGTATGTTCAAGAGTTTGGATCAGAGTGTAACGGGCCTAACAACCGATGTGTGTATATCTCATACATCGATTCAGTCAAGTACTTTCAACCCGAAAGAAAAACCGCAAGTGGAGAACCTCTTCGCACCTTCGTTTACCATGAAATATTGGTATTTTTTTCTTACTAAATCTGTTTAATAACCATCCTCTGGAATAAGACTTATGTTTTGTGATACTCAGGTTGGATACCTGGACATTGCAAGAAAAGAGGTTTCGCATCTTGTTATATATGGTCATGTCCTCTTATAAAAGGTGAAGATTATATATTTTACTGCCACCCAAGACTCAGAAGACACCCGAGAGGGCTAAGCTACTCCAGTGGTATTTAAAGTTATTATTTTATTTTTGTTTTATTAATATTTTATGGTGTCATGAGAACGATAGGGAAACTATTTGTGCATAATTTTACGCAAGGTTGTTTTTTATGAAGGTACAAGCTAATGATTAGGAAAGCTGTGAAAGATGGAATTGTGGTAGACCAGACTAATTTATTCAATGAATTTTTCATTCCATCAAAGAATAAGATAACTGCAGCCCGTTTGCCATACTTGATGGTGATTGTTGGTCAGACATTGCTGAAAGTACAAGTAAGAAACTTGATGAAGAAGAAAGTTCTGGAGAAAGAGTGTGTATCAAGTCACGTACTAAGCGAATCTTGATGGCCAAAGGACAAGAAATCAGCACAAAGGATGCTTTAGTGATGCACAAAGTAAATACTTTTAAATTCCTTTATTTTTCATACATTAATTATTTGTCTTTTAACTTGAGTTTCCTCTATTGATATCGTAGCTTGGTGATGTAATTCTGCCTGAGAAGGAAAACTATATGATTCTACGGTTACAGCATGTGTGCACATGTTGCAATGAAGTAATATTATCTGGAAGTAGATGGTTCTGCAAGCAGTGCAACAAGACTCACTTATGTTCAAGGTGAAATAATGTTACATTTTTATAATGTCTTTTGGCATCCTAAAATTATTCATTCTGACTTTGCTTGTTCATTGCCAGATGTTTTTCCAAGGGTAGTATCAGCAGATGTGGTTCTTGTAAAAAGACTCAACTCTCTGAGGTGAGTTAGTTATAAAACAACACCTTCTATGCCATAATTTCCGCCTGTTCAATTTTTTACCGGTCAAAACGGGTTGGGTTGACCCGCCAAGACTTTTATTGATTAACATTCTTATTATTTGGTGTTTCCAGGATGTACTAAGCTCTATACGGTTAATACCAAGGATATGACGACGTGCTGGTGAATAATTTCTTTCAGACTCGCGATGATTTCTTGAAAAAGTGCCAGAATTCTCTATACCAATTCGATACACTCGGGCATGCCAAATATTCCTCTATGATGATCCTGTACCATTTTAAACAGGATCTTGTTGTCCAACAAAAAAGTGACACCTGTCATACTCCTAAGTTAACCCCCTCTCCAACAGAGGTTACCTCGGAACCCAAAAGGAACAACCTCAGGATCAAAAAACCAACACGGTAAGAAATGAGAACAGAAGTTAACTTTGTTAAAAAAGTAAACATCCTAACTTGTTTTTGGTACTATTTGTGCTGGCAGTTAAACAGGGCTCTAGATGCTTTAACACACGTGTGTCAATGTAAAAGCGTAGAGGGTTGCTACCCGGATTGTCAAACTGTCAAAATGCTTCTTCAACATGCTTCTATATGCACTACAGGGTTTCGTAATGGATGTGAATTTTGTCGAGGAGCATGGTGGATATTAAAGAACCACTCAAAAGCTTGTATAGAGCCCAATTGTACTATACCTTATTGCACGTGAGTCACCATTCGTTATACATTTTTACGTGTTAACATTGCTCACCTTGCGTTACATTATCTCTCAGTTCGATTCAAAAACATCGATATCAAGGGCAGAACCAGGGGGGTCAAGGGCTGCGCTAACCGCCACCTTGAAATCCATCAGTTTTTTTTTTTTGTAAAATCTATGTTTTTCTAAGAAAAACATAAGTTGGACCCCTGGTTGCAGTAAGTAGATAAAAGAACTTATGAGACCCCGATCTGTAAGTTCTGGTTCTGCCACTATGACTGACATTTAAGGAAATAGAGTTGATATGCTGACGTGGTTTTTGTGCATATATATTTACCAGGGACATAAGGAAGAAGAGAGCAACATGTCCTGCAGAGATTTGATTTCTGCAAAGTAACCAACTGACTTGATCAAGATGGATTCCACAATGTATATATAGGGCTAACTTGGGTATATATGAAAATTTTCTTGTTTTTTAGTTTATATGATTCTTGCATTTGCATTTTATGGGTCTCTTGCCCATAAAATGCAAATATAACGATGAAGTTTATTTGTTATTGGATGCTATCATGTTGATTTAACATGTTTAGTTGTAATAAAAAGATTTTTCTAGAATGGTTGGTAATCAAGTGGAGAGGCACAATATTGTCTCTTCTTAGCTTTAAATTCAATAATTTATGCTTATAAGTTTTTAGTGCTAATCAAGTATAATTAAACGTTGTATGTCTTTTGATCGGTTCTTTTTAACAGTAATATTTTATTTTGGAGCTCTAAAATTATTTTTTATCAGGTTTGAACCTGTATGGTTTTAAAAGAGTCTTTAAATCTTACCAATAGACTATCAACCCAATTGACTGATCAGGTAATTCTACTTCTATTTGTATTTTTAAATATAACAATGTAGTAGTTTAAACTTTAATGACATGATTGGTTAGTTCCTGAGGAGGGGGATTGTAACAATTCTCATTTCATCTGTTGCGTGTTGTGGTCGTGGTTGTAGACTGATAATGGTTGTGGTTGATCTTCATCTGTTGCTTTTGGTTTTCTCTTCACCTTTCTTCTTCCTTATGAGTTATTTACTTTATTTTGTTGACCATTGAATGTATTCACCGCCTTTTCATTGACGTATTAGTTTACAAAATTTTCCAGGTAATCATGAATAGGGTGTATTTAGTCTTGGATAGGTGCTAAAAGGATTGACTCTGTAGTCTCTAGACACATAATCTACCTAGTAGCTTAAATGTAATTTTTGTAATACCTATTGACAGGTAGAAGATTTTGTGAACATTGTTTAATGATGTTTAGTGTAAATACATTGTCTTTTAAATCCCCTTGAATATATGAAATTTTAAATGATCATTAGAGTTGTTTTGATATTAAGAGACGATAGGTGAATTATTTTCGTTGTGTAAAACATTTATTTAAAATAGACAAATGAAATAAAACCAAGTGTACTAATTGGTTACACTGCCTAAGTGTGCTGAAACTGAGGTGTGACACCTTGGAGCCTCCTTTAATGTCCTACCATACTCAATTTTCAAAACATTTAACATAAAGTTGTTCTTGAGGATCAAGGTAACCATTTGGCTGGTAGATCGATCCATAGTACACCCAGAATATGTATAACAAAATTTGTATTACTGAATAATTAGTATTCCTGGCTGATATTTATTTATAATACATGGACAATGATGACACACCAAATCCCGATTCAATTTTATTAGGGAGACCATTTTGCTGCAAAAACTAAAATCTATTTTTGTAGTGCACCTCTTTTATGGAATTTGATGGAGATGTCATCAGTTTCAACATATATGATACTATATGTTACTCAAGTGATGTCTTATCCTAGAATTGTCAAGATGTAATTGAACCACTAACTAAAGAATATTTTGAGTTATCTGAAGTTCTAGCTATACTATTAACCAGAAATATTGATGAGCATGCTACAAAAGAACTTATTGAAAAATGCAAGCTTAGTATGATTGGGAGGTTGTGACTTTCGTGGATACGTAAGAAAGCAAGGTACGAAGCACTTATGAAAAACTTCTTCTATCTATTATACAGGTATCAGATTGTACAATGTTCAAGTCTAGTCAAACATAAAAGAAAGTTCCTATGTGGGAGACAACTTGTATTGTCTATTTTAGTTTTTATTCTTTATTTCAAAAAATAAAAAGAAAAAAATTGAAGTTCCAACACAGAGGTTTAAAACGGTCATGTGATACTTACCTTTGCATTTTAAAACTAGTCGGTTTTGCTTGCTGGACTTGTTTTGTTATAAAAGAAGTGCTTTGCAAGAATAAAGAGTCTTACGTATACGTAACAATACGTCGAATGAAAATTGGTTACATATACATAACGTATGTGTGATGTATAGTAAAACTGTGTTACGTTGTTCATTTGATCTATACCCCTATTTATACACACACAGGTCAACAAACTGAAAAGAATGAAAATTTATCAAAATGAACATTTGACCATACAAAAGTTCCAAAATAAACATTGACTACACAAAACTTAGCTCCCCATTAATTTCATGTGGTACCAAATCAGTGATTGGGTTAGTTAGGCAGTAGTCGACTTTAGCCGGTCCACGTGTCTGCTCCCCACTTAATTTCATGCGGGACCAAGTCAATGATAGGATTGACTAGAGAGTAGCCGACTTAGCCTGCAAAAAATATATAATATTACATTTTACTATTGGTTGAAAATGAATAAAAGTTCAAATGTTTAGTATTATAAAATGATATTCAAACGTTTATTATGTTGATTTTCCCAAAAAGAATTGCTCCTACATCTTGTTACTTTTGTGTTGAGTTGTTTTTAGGTTAGTGTGTTCTTAACTAAGAGCTTCTAAAAGAGAGTGTTGTGTGTACTTATAGTACATGGATTAGTATCTCTAGTTTTGGTTAGGGTTGCTATACGATTATGTGAGGATCTTTTAAGCATTGAATTATAGAAATTCATTTATTTGCAAAAAAAATCCCATTTAGGATGTCATCTTTCTCACATGTTGGCACGGAAAAATAAATTAAGAATTAAGTTAATTACACGAATGATATTGTGGTTTACTTATATTTTAAGTTTTGGTTCCTATGTATCGAAAATTATAATTTTAGCTCACCGTTCGCTCTTGGGCAACACAATTGTTTCTTACTTATTGACGTTAATAATTTCGTTAAATTAATGTAAAATAACAAATCAAGTCTAAATAATAGAAATACTAAAAAAATAAACAAATGAACAATGCACCAAAAGAAACCAATGTTTCCAATCTGTTCAGTCTCCCTTGATTCTCTTTTTAACCAATGTTTTCAGAACCGAATCGGACGGCGAACCGGTCACCTTACTGATCGACTGGTCGAACCGGTCAAACCAATCGGACCGGATTTAAAAAGCGGATGATATCATGATTATATATGTGTATATTAGATATATAGTTATATATATAATTCAATATAAAATATTTATATGTTAGTTTATAGTTATATATAAAACTCAACAATAATCTTATGTCAAACACTCTAATTCATAGTTTGAACCGCCCATTTAACTCATTCAAATCCAGAAAACTAAACCATCCGGTTCCTTGAAAACAAAACGATTTAGGTGGATCGAACCGGTCCCAAATCCCGGTCCGGCCAAATCGACCGGCCGGTCCGATTCGAGTCTGAAAACAGTGTTTCTAACCATTTGTTTCGATCTCAGAGGCACCCCCAGAAGGTCACCACCAAAAACAACCACCAATGCACCGTCTTTATGTGTTTCTTAGGCACAACACTTACAAAGAACCTACAATCTCACTTCTAATGGCAGCCATGTTCACCCCCTTACGACACTGTAACTTAAAAGATCAATTCTATGGGAAATTCAAAGAGTGGGTTATAACGACAACCTTGCGTCTTTACCAAAAACAACCACCAAAGGTGTTACCCACAAGTGCACAGTGAGGACTAAAGCTTTAACTTCTAATACTTAGAAGACCAAATTTGAAATACATGTAAACCATAGTAGCCACTCATGTAATCAACACTTATTTGTATTAAATGGTAATTTGGTTATTTCGGTTATCTTAAGCAAAATGTCCAATTATATACATCGATCAGCCAAGTAGATTCATCTTTATCAGTAGACTAAAGTAAAAGAATTTGAAAAAAACACTCTAAAAAGAGTACCTTAAACCTAAAGCAAAATTGGATAACTAAACTGACCCAAAACCAAACAACCAACATGTCCCAATACAGATAACCTTCCTTGTCTTATTAAAATCAAGTAGTTTTAGGGTTCTTTTTTCTCGTCTTACCACCTAAACGGGTATAACTAAGTAACATGAATTTCATTCCAGCACAACACACAATTTAAACCTTGTAGTTATCAATGTTTAACAGTAAAAAATCAAAGACTCTTTCAGTTAAGCAAATAAGATTTTCCTCGCTTAAGAAGGCCAATGCTTCTTACATGTATAATAGAAAGAGGTATCAGCGTTATAGCAGGCTCTCGATGTTGAGCTCCACGAAGGAGCACGGATCAGGTATGTCAAAGTTTTCCAGCACCTGAAAGTTATATGAGACATGATAAGTCAAAAAATTATCACAAGAAGTTTACATGGATTTTGTTCCTCCCTTTCCCCTGCATTTTAAAAAATAACAAACTTACGAAAGATGACTAAAACCTAGATTATGAATATATTAAGATAATTTTTTGGAATAACATGAATAGAGAGTAGGCTGTAAAATCTTAAATAAACTGGGGGCCACTTTGTATCCATTTGGACCATTTCAATTTTGCAAGTAAAGTATTTGACCCGTTAGAGGTAAAATACAAGCTGAATCAGCCCATTTCTAGGTAAATGGGTTAAATCACCACCTCTAAAACATGAAATATGCTGTATCTCAGTCAGATATGTTCAAAATGTCATCCACTTGACTAGATAACATAATTATCAATATAAAAAATATAAAGAAGAAACATTAAGATCTAAACAATTGGATAATAATAATAATAAAAAAATAACTATATGGACTGTCAAATTCTAGTACCTGTGGGTGAACAATGCCAAAAGTTCCTATCCTCTTCCCTTTGTATATGATGCTAGCTTGTCTCCCCAAAAGAAACTCAGGCTCCTTCATTGGATAACAATATGTAACTAAGCAAGGCAGATTGACATAGAGGTGGTATAATATGTAGGGAGGCTTATGGGCCAGAAGATGACCCAAAACGTTTTTTGAGTGTTTTACATATGATTAAGATCTGTATACAATGATTTACTGGACTACTTTAAACCTGTTTCCTTTTGAGGCAACTTCTTTTAAAATGAGCGGTTTGAGATTAACATAACCATCACAAGTAACAAGGCTGGCGATTGCAAGTCATCGAGCAATATGGAAAAGTACTTACATCTGACCGCTCAATGTAGTAACCAGTATTATCCCCAGCCAATACAAAAGGGGTGCCTGTTACTTCCATGATTCTGTCAACCAAGCCATGTATCAACTGCAGATAAAAAAGAGAGTACAAGATCAAATCAGAAGACAAAAATGTATAAACGAAACATCATCACATGAAATATCAATTATCCACATTTTAGATAATCATAAGAATGTTTTAAAAAGAAGGTGCTATTTTGATTTTAAAGAACTAAAATGGGCGTCTAATTTCACTACCTAGATTTGAGTTTTGACGAGGTAAATAGATTAACTAAAAAAAAGTTACTGAACAGGAAAAAGAGAGAGAGAGAGAGAGAGAGAGAGAGAGAGAGAGAGAAAACGAGTTCTGTTAAAATGAATCTTACACATGTATTTTCATATATCAAAGAGGAAACATAAACAAATATCTGAAAGCACAATATTACCTCGAAACCGGAAGTAGCGCCACAGTAAAGAGCTGCCAATTGGCGACGATTAGTGGCCCCAACATCTTTTAACTCATCCAATACTGTTACATCACCTACTTCAAATATCTAGAGTTCGAATGAGAAGTAAGAATAACACTAAGCTCAACTATAAGCAAAACAATGAGAAGGTGCCCCTCCAACTTAAGATCATGGAGATGACCTGATTCATTAAGATGATATAGCCCATTTTACCTTGATAGGTTTCGGATGATCTTTATTGTGTGCTGTTGTTTTCAGTATCCCAGCCATGAGACTGCTTCTTACAACCTTCATGATTCAAGAGTTAAACAAGTTTTTGGCAAGATGTAATCTCCCTACTTAAATCACTAAAAAGTAGAAGCAGTTGGCAGAATCTAGCCATGCCACAGCAGCAATTAATAATTTTGAGCTGTCTCTTGAGTTTATAAATCAGTTTTCCACTTTGCCTATCGTATTTTGGTAATCAATGTTTCACTGTAAAAGTTCTTTTTCCACGACCTTCTCTTTTGTTTCAACGTGTTAATGATTAAACTAGGTTATGATTTCATAAGCTTGAAGCATCAGTTCTACTTATTTATCCTTCTGATGAATTAAAAAAATAGTTAAACTCTTATTATATATTTTTTTCTACACACAAGAGTAGAATTGGAAGCAAACCTCAAAATCTGCAGAGCGAGGATTTCCAATGATAACTGCAGTTGATTTGTCATCTTTACGGTTCAGCATGGGGAAATTCTCTTTGTAAGAGCATAAGATCCATGTTAACACTTCTGTATAACCACACAGTGCGATCTAAAAAGAAAAACAAACCAAAAAGACATCAGCACATACAACAAAAAATTCACATAAAATGATGCATGCAACAACTATAATTTAGCAAGATATAGTGCAAGAAATTACTGTCCTATTTCATTCACGTTTAAACTACAACTTGATTTATGGATATGCACTTATATATACATGTCTACATTTGAATATGTGCATATAAATGAAGACATGCTAACCCTCAAAAGTTAAAAAAAAACAATAAATGTGGTTTCCCATGTGAAAAAAGGCAAAAGAACAACAGGTTGTCAACTTGTCACTGGAAAGATTTGATATCTAAATAGAAAACTAGATGTGGCAAAAATGAATGAGTTGTGAACCAGGTCAAAAGCAGTAACGTCTTGGTTTGTTGGGGTTGAGTTGACGGAAAACACTTTTTATCCAAAACTTTAAATTAAATTATAAGTGCTTATTTTGCCAAATATGAAAACATACTATTTCAATGGTAATCTATTTGTTAAATAAAAGAATTAAAGTTTTATGAATTCAAAATACACTTTGCAAGACTACCCATCCCTTATCCTGTTCACACTTCTCTTTTATGATTAACTTTTTGCTTTTACAGTTTTGGCCAGTTAGAGATAATTAAAATCCGTTTATAAATCAATGGGTCAAAATTAGAAACTGAACTGATCCTTATAGTGAACAATAAAAGAAGTTCCGCATGTTAATGGTAAATATTTACCTCTGTTCTAATAAGGTCACTGAACTGATTCAGAGGCAAGGGCTTCAAAGATGCAGGTATCTGCTTTGGAATTTTATTGAAACCATATGCAATTGCCACGTCCTTTGGAATTTGTTACAATAAAACAGATATTTCATGTCAGTTGTATTAAATAAGAGGCATTGTTAATAACGGATTATATAATACAAAAATAAATATAATAATAATACTAGTAACAGAATAAATGATAATAATAATAATAATAATAATAATAATCATAATAATAATAATAGTAATGAATGTACTTCCGTTCCATACCTCTGCTACATCACATGCATGAAGAACATCACTTCTGGTTGGGGGAACAGACACAGTAAAAGTACATTCGTTATTTTCTGAGACAGATTGTTCCACACATAACTGCATTTTGTTCAGTAACCCAGCAACCTGGAAGAAAGTTACAAATAAATAATATTCTAACAGCTGTCAAGAGCATGACACATCCATGCTCTTCATTCCGTTTAGCAATGCCTCTATCTACAATAATTAATATAACTGTTTAGGCATGTTTTACATATTTGGCATGTTTTGTACCTTATTTGCCTCTAATGAAACCCCAGCGATATGATTTATGTAAGATAAAGACACCTTCATGTCATAGGGGGATAACTCAGGACAAATATAGGATTTCCCATCAGGATATGTTACTTCAACTGGTTCAACCTCAAACTTCCGTTCGCAGTACACGGAGAACATTGTAACCTGCAGTAAAAGTTACATAATCTTATCAATTTTTTGTGGTTCAAATGAATTGAAAGATTATTGAGAAAAACATGCAAGAGAATTCTTCTACACTTGACCATTGTGTTCAAAACAATCTTGGCCTTGGTCAAATCAGTGGCTGTGCATTCGATGAATACATTCTTGGTCTTCAAAGAGATAGCTGAGTGTGCTCCATTAATTATTGGGGGAAGAGACAATACAGTTCTGCGAAAATCAATAGGTAGTTTGTAGATTAAATAATCATCAGATTGGAAAACATGATAAAATAGGACCTACAAATTAACGTAAAAAGTATGGTAGAATTTTCTCAATTAAACATGTATTTTAACATATGTATTAAAACTAGAGATGCAGTATTAACTCACGTTTATAGAAATATTAGGTTCAAGGTCTTTTTTATTTATATTTTTTTAAATAATTGTAAATGGGTCAAAGGTGGAATTGAAAGTTAACCAAGAGTGTATGTTTAATGCATTAAATATCAAAAACTAATCAACAGACAAATTTGTACACATATTTGACTCCCTAATTGTTTGCAGAATAAACTTTTGATATTTTGGACAAAATGTGTTTTAGGCCAACCCAAACCTCTCCAACCAAAATTGCCATGTTACTCAACCTGCCCATTTTGTCACTTAACTAAAACCAGAGGACAAGAAGGCTACAATACCAAACACAGAACCATGACATTATAATATAACCGCATAAGCAGTATACGAAAACTAGAATCACCCCCAGACAGTACGAAAGGGCAAATAAAGATGACAATAATAGGGAGTTATACTATAATATCATAATATATGTTGACAATTCTATGTGACTTATTTTGTTATAGATACTTGACCATTTACGATTCTTCTAACGCCAACAAATTCAGAGATGCTAAACTATGAAACTTCAACATAAATAGCCATAAATACTAAAAATTCAAAGCTGGATACCTGTTTCGATCATAAATAACAGGAAAAACAGGCGAGTCTTCAATTATGTGCAAGTACTTCTTCAATTTCAAATCAGACTGCCATTTCATAAAGACAACAGGGCATCAAAACGTAAATGAAAGCACATATCACTCTCTCAACAACCAGAAAGTATCTCACAGATTTATATGTATACAAACGTAAATGAAAGCATGATCTACCTTGTAAAACTCCATCAGCTTTCAGCTTTAAAAGTTTCCACCTATAAAAAAGTCATCACCACTGCATAAGCAAAATTCTTGCTACAACCAATTGGAAATAAGCCAAGTAAACAATAATGACATCGGAACATAAAGGTTGTAATTTCCCAACGTTACATATGAGTTTGTCTTGATATATTGGGAAATGTAAGTAGATGTCAGTGACTTCATATTTAATGTATGCTAATATGCGCAAATCAAGTTAAATAATGCTCCTTTTTACCTGTTTTAGTGGCTTAAACTCTATCTCTGATGGTGGCAAAGCCTGAACAAATAGAGAAAGGAAAAAGGATAAAGCATCAAGTGATAAAAGATTGCTGAAACAACCCTTTCTTAACTTGCAAATAAACATATCACCAAAATGTAATGAAATATTTATATGTTCTCTGGAGTACTCAGGGGCATTTAGGTGCCTATTGGGCTTTTCACACATATGTCACTTCATGTGCACAGATCTGACTGTACTTAACAAATTCACAAACCTCATATGTGAATGGGCCATCTATTGTGTCCAAATCATGTGTTCCAATAGCAACCAGAGTTCTTCGCCTGAAAAATATAAAGGTAACAAGCCAAGAAAGTATCTTAAAAGACAAGATATATACATATATACATACATAGATATGAATCTTGCACCCTACAATCAGCAACAAAAGTAAAATTCATATGTGACCTGCATATATTCTGATGAAGCTTATCTTGGAGATCAATAAAGCTGTTATATCTCGCCTCATCAAAAGTTATACCTCTCAAAACAGCACAAACAACATACGGACGTATCAAGGATGTCTAGTAAAATCAACAAAACGCATATTATCTACCAAATATATGAAAGTGAAAAGTTCTCTGCTTTAAAGAAGCATAGCACACCAGGGCTGGTCTATTAATAATACCTCAGGCTTTACATGCATTTTCAGCATAGATTCCTTACTGATACCAGCAAGTTTATAATTAGGTACAGAATCAACGCCACAAAATATGCGCAGTGACTGAACAAGTCCCTCAAGACAAAGCAAATCATATCTGCATTTTAAATGAGCGTTATAAAATCTATTTAGAAAAGTCCACATCAGATATTTTACACTAAAAACCCATACTTCAAATCCACTGACTACTCCATTCGATATTAAAAGCCACACATTAATTGTTTTGTTTGAACTTAAACTTCTCAAATGTATAAAGGCTATGGAATAGAAGAATTTAGCTACAGCATTTTTTGGTACCATGTACTTAAGAAAGGTCTACTATCACATACCAAAAATTTAGATATAGATAACCTCTATACAGGAATTATTATATAAATAACCTCTACGCAATCTAAAAAGCTACATGTACAACTTCTCAATGCACAAAATTTATCCATGTACAAGAGGTGCGCCTCATGTACACGCTCGTCGCCTCACACCATCGCCTGTCTTGCTTGAGAGTGCCTCACACCTAGGCACGCCTTAAGCATCTGATTTCATAAATTTTCAAACAAAAATAGGGCTCAATTGACAAGAAAACAAATATGCTCCTCAGTTCTTTTCCTAAACTTGGCTTCAAGAGAGTTATCTTAAATCTAGAAAAAGTCTATTATACAAAATGATATTTCCATGAGAAGTGTACAAAGTAATCACGCAAAAAGAAACATTACGGGTGGAATTATACCGCAAGTGTTATAATTGATCACATAAAGATGAAATTATCACGCAAAGGTGGAATTATCACGCTTAAAAGTTCAAAACATGAGCAACGATGAGTAACGCTTAAAAGTTACCTATTGGCAGGGACGTCAATTTTGTAGATAATCTCTTCATCACCACCAACCTCGTCCTCTTCCTTCAGATGCTTCTCCTTTCTTATAATCGCTTTCTCAGTCGTCTGATATATCAAACCAAAACTCAATAAATCATACACATCTTACCTACATTCAAATGAATCAGCATATGCGAATACTCACCACATCGTCGAGCTCGATTCCGAACTCGAAGCATAACTCATCGAATTCATCTTGTGCTGAGAATAACAATATAACAATAATGGAACATTAAAATGAAACTGTTAAGAGAGGATGAGAAATTGAGATTGAAACTCACTGTAAGTGCGCCCTAGGGCTTGGAAAAGGAGGTCTCTTCCGACGCTGACTGTAGGCATGATGGATCGAAATCACAGATACCGGAGAGCTGAAGTGGATGATGTTAACTGTTAAGAAGAAGTTGAAATTGGAAGTATGAATGGAGGCGTTCTACCTGTAGGCGTTCTTCCGACGCTGACTATAGGTCAAATAGTTTTTTTTTTCTTTTCTTTTTAACCGCAATGTTTCCGAAGATATTTGTTACCTTAATAGTGGCCGCAACCCCCAACCGAAAACTCACAGCTATTGAAAAACCTTTTGGTTCTATTTTTGCATAGAATGAAACTTAACTCAAGATCTTATCGTATCTACATGTATTGCGTACATCACCTTAGCCGTTTGGGCTAAGGATCATTGGTAAAAGTGATACGCCACGAAACAAGATTTAAAAATAGTTAAGTTCGGCTTTTTAACATTTTTAAGAATTAAAACCAAACAAGTCTGGACTCACAGCGTCTCAGAAGTCAAGAGATAGGGTTCGAATTATTATTTATGTGAAACCAATTGGTTTGCTTTCAATTGATTTTACAATTTGGGGTGTACGATAAAAATAAGTTGGTCCAAAATTTTATGTAGGTGTATGTTTTTTATGGAGAAAATTGAATTTATACCTATTGGTTTCAAATTGATGATGTCTTCAAACTTGATTGTCGAGTCCATTGAAAAACTTAGTAAATGAGCAATTGGGTTAAAATGATTACTCAAAAAAATAGAGTTACATTTACATATACATACTATTCATCTTATATCAAAAAATAGGCTAAACACAAATGTATATACTCAATTCGAGTTATCAATTTAAATCGAATTGAGGTTGTTTATTTCCTAAAGTTCTTTCGTCAAGAATTGATTCATGGCTGCTTCAAAGAACTCATTCTTGGTACTTGTATTTGTATTTCATATTTTTAACTTTTCAGGTTTTAGTATTTATAATAACGTTGGACAAGTATTATTTATTTTGTATTTTAAATATCAGTATGATGCCTATTTAATTCTAATATCATCCGAGACTTGAATTGTCGAATCAATGTTTACTCCCTTACTAGATCCATCTTTCACCAAAGGGTCATCGATCATCTAGATCATTAGCATAGTGCTTCTCTACTAGTATCGTATTAGAGTAGATTAAATTGTCTTTAAAAAAAAAAAAAAAAAAGTAGAAGACAAGAAAAGTAACCACCTTTTCGATCTGAGAACTCCGGGGCTCCGAGTTACCATTAATTGAAATCGGATAACCCGCCGTAACCCTAAACATAAGAACCTCAGCTCTGTTACTCTCGCCGGAGTTTGTTTATGTATCAGGAAGATGATGGTGCCTCCGGTCAAATTCCCCATATTCTTGTGCGTACGGAGTTTAGGCTTATTAGTGCCGATCTTAGTTCTCATATGGAATGTTCATTACAGAGGAGGATTGGCTCTCTTCTCCGACAACAAAAGTCTACTCTTCAATGTAATTCTCCAAATCTCTTTGTATGTCGACGTATCGTTGAAGACGATTAAGGCGTTTCGTTGCGTTGATCGAAGGCACGATGTTCAAGCTTGTTATCATGATTTCAGATTTTGATTGATTGGATTTCCAGTAGCCACTTAATTACTGTTGAGGTTTTGTGTTCTTAGCTTAGTTTAATCAAATCGGAAGTTGCCTGCACGTAATTTTAATCTAGGAGTTGGTTGTGTAGATCAGTTTTAACCAAATCAAGTGATCAACCGTTTGTTATCATTCTAATTGGCGCGATTTTGGTTATAGATGCAGGTGTTTGCTTTTTTATCAGTAGATTCATCGTTGAACCTAGAAACGTGATCTGTTGATTACTTGATTGTGTGCCAATTAGACTGCTGTTTATGTTTCATAATCTTCATATGCATTAATATTCAATAAAGCTGTGTTTTCTGCAGGTTCATCCTGTTCTTATGGTATTTGGCCTTCTTCTGCTGAATGGTGAAGGTAAACTGACTTCAATCATCTCCTAAGATATTATGACATCATTTTCGTATCATTTTTGCATCAATGATCCAAAATACAACTCTGTCGATCGTTACATGTTGCTGTTATGCTTCTCTAGTGATATCTTTATGGGTGTACTGATGTATGGTTCGTTTTACATTTGAAATCTGAGTGCTAATGCATAGTTTTAGGTGGATCATGAATGCAGCTATGCTGGCCTACAAAACGCTATCAGGAACAAAAGGTTTTAAAAAGCTAGTTCATCTCACACTTCAGTTCTTGGCGCTAATATTGGGAGTAATCGGTTTGTGGGCTGCTTGGAAGTTTCACAATGACAGGGGGATCGACAACTTTTACAGCCTGCATTCATGGCTCGGCCTAGCGTGCTTATTTCTGTTTGCCATTCAGGTACCGTACTTGTTTTGCTCTATCTTTTCTGTTCTATGACTCGGGTTTTGGTGATACTAAATACCAAACATATAATCTTTATAAACTGTAGTGGGGTGTCGGGTTTGCAACCTTTTGGTACCCAGGTGGTTCAACAAAAAACCGAGCTTCACTTATGCCTTGGCATGCTTTCTTTGGCGTATACATATACGCGCTTTCTTTGGCTTCTTGCATCACTGGTGTTCTAGAGAAAGTAACATTTCTTCAAACCCATCACATAATTTCACACTATTCTGCAGAAGCAATCTTGGTGAATATATTGGGTGTGGCGATTGTTTTACTGGTCGGTTTTGTAATATTTGGCGTTATATCTCCATCAAATGGAAAAAGAGATGTTATCCGAGGATCAATCGAGTAAGCAGGAGTTAAAGTTGTTTTAATCTTCAACATGTTAACAACATAGGCTAATTTAATGATTGTAACTTGTAAGTGAACTTTCTGTTTGGTTTGGTGATCCAGGTTGGTAGAAGAACAACCAATGGTAGGTTATGATATTGAAACATCTGGCTGAAGTTGATACAAAGCAATGAAATTGAATGATTTTGCTAAGGTTGTTATGCATGCAAATACAGAGCAAACTTAAGGCTGAAAACATTTATGTAAGCAACTGCTGTATGGTGACTTTTCGGTAGTTAGAACTTAGAAGAACACTTTACTGCAATACTTAGGGACATTGTTGTTTGTTGTTTTGCTGACCAATAACATCAGGTAAAACACTTGTGTTGGGCTAGTGGTCTTCCATGAGGTTAAAATCAGAAAACCAATGAAAATTGAATTCAAATATAAAGTAAAACGTCCATCCGATTGTAATGCAATTGTACAAAACTAGGATGAATCGTTTCTTAGGCTTCTTAAATGTACACAATACTAAAAGTACTTGTAACATATAAGATGTCATAATTATATATCTATATAATTTAGAACTCTTTGGTTACAGTGATATTTGAGTATCTTCAAAATTGACCATCACACTTTCAAAGGCCACTGAAGTTATTTCACTTTCACAGATCTTGGCCTTGAGTGTGGGCCGACAAGTTCAACGATTTTAAACAGAACCATTTGAAGTTGGTGAAGTTTTGGAATTCAAGATTGATGAGGAAGAATATGGAAATGAGTGTTATAGAACCTAAAACAAAGCTTTCAAAGATTTCATGGAGGATACTGAAAGCCATTTAAAGACGATGAAAACTAATTTTCTAATGAGATAAACTTAAAAAAGTTTAAAATAATACTATAAGAAGACATAAAGCTCCACTCTATCTTTCACCTGTGAATTATCATCACCTATGAAGCATTTGTAATTTATAATTTACATATGGAGAAATATTTGTTTGTTATTTTGTTTTATTGTTTATATTTTCTTAAATAGACAGATAATATTTTCTATATCATTTATGAATACGACTTTAATCTCACATAAAATTATAAACACTTATAACAAATACTCAAAAATTATTATGGAAGTTATTATTCGTTTCTTTCTAAATTGTTACTAATGTGAATACATTTAAGAGTTTTAATTTTTTATTTTAATTTGATATTAAAAATCTAAATTTTTAAGTGCTAAATCTCAATATATGACTCTTTGCATTTATTACAGTTTATTTTTATAACCACGTAATTTTTAGAATTCCGAATATATTATTGTTATTTAATTTTTTATTTACATTTCAATATTTAAAACCAAGCCACTATTTTTTTTAGTGTCGAAATAATAGTTGTTACTATGGTTTTGAATTCACGTTTTGATATTCGAGTCTGTAATGGAGTTTCTCGCGCAACGCGCGTAGGATGATTTCTAGTTTGTAAAGAAAATCTATTTTATTTAGTTAATTTATTCTATTTTTTAAGTTCTCAAACTTTCATACTAAATAATATGATGGTAAATCAAGAACAAAACTGATTTGACTAATGTAACTACGAAACTAATGTTGACTTTCTACATAATATAAAACTCTTATTAAAAATTTGATAAAGAATATTACTTAAAGAGTAAATTAATATTTGCGTCTCTAACGTTTGTTCATTTTAACCGTTTGCATTCTTATAGTTTCAAAGCCTCAGATTGCATGCCTGACGTTTATAGTTTTAACCGTTTGCATCACTAATGTTTTTATTATGTAACCATTTGAATTAAAATAACTAACGGTGTTAGTCAAGTATGTTAACAGGCGCCATATTATTTGTTGTTTGTAAGGGTATTTTTTCATTTTTTTAAATCCATTTTTTTATTATTTTCATAATTTCATATATTTCCAACCCACCTACCACTACCGCCATCTCCGCCTTCTCATCCGCCCACCGGACCTTCTTCTCCTCCGCCTCCTCCGCCCCCACCCACCGCCTCACCACCACCACCTCACCACCCTTTCCCACCTCTCACATCATCTCCTCCGTCGACCTCAAATACCACTAACAACTCATCTTCTCCAAAGTTGAATCCACCAACACCACTCCCACCGACTGGTTCCAAACGTCACACCACCTTCTTCAACCCAAAGAACTCGTCTTGTCGTCGACGAAACTCCCCTCCTCCGCCTCCGGTGATTATCTGACTCTGCTATCGGATCTTGAAACCCACCCAATCACCACCGCCACCATCTCTCTGAATCATCATGTAACTGCAGCGATCTCCCACATCCGATCAAATCCACCTTCAAAATCACCAACCTTTGTTCCCCAAAGAGCTCCGATCTGTACCATGTTAGTAGTTTTCTATTCATGTTTAGATGTTTTCATAGTTAAAACATTTTGACAGAATTCGATCATATATTGAAATTTTGATATAATACATAACATAAAGGGGTAACTTTGTAGAAATGTAACCAAGTTTGAAACTGTTCCAATTAAGTCACTGAAACTTTTTTTGTCTCTCTAAAGTCACTGAAGTTTGATTTGATGTTTCAATCATATGTAACTGTCAGGTTTTCAGGTAACCATTGATGATGTGTTAGTTCTCATTAAAAAAAATTAATCTTTAATGTGATGTGAAAAATATAGACAATGACATGTATAAAATCCAACTAATATAAATAATATCCACCTAAGCATTAAAAGATATATTTTAATTTTATAAAGTCCAACTAATATAAATAATATCCACCTAAGCATTAAAAGAAAATTAAAAAGTAAAAAAAATATGGTAACTGATGACTGGTAATTACACAATATTAGAACATTAAACGAAAGTATAATTACTTTATAGGGACAAAAAAGTTTCAGTTACTTAATTAGAATAGTTTACAAACTTGGTTACATTTCTGTGACATTTTTCTAACATAAAATCAATATTCATGTGTTATTGCTAATTGGAAAAGTTTTTTTTTAATAAATAAAGTCACTAAAAAATTGTGTAAGATTAAGTATATCATAAAAATAATTTAACATCTATCAACTAATAAAGTTACAAAATAGAAGATTAGTTATAAAATTTTATCAACATATTTTATACAAGAGAGTTAAAAAATATACTTTATTAATATTATTATTTTATAAATCTAGTTTTAATTTTGTTTTAGACATCCCAATTCTCATAACTCAAGCACTCATGTTCCAGCAAGTATTAACTTTATTCCGGTGTGACATTGTAACCAGCAAGTATTAACTTTATTCCGGTGTGACATTGTAAGTGTGATGGGGGCGTAAAAGATGCAGCCACATGGGGGGCAGTGTTGCGCGGCAACAACGCCTTTAGTCCCCTACGCCGCTAAAACACCCCACCGTGTCACGCCCACTTGTCGAGCCACACCACCTCCCACGCCACCTCCAATGGTCATATTTTCGACCGTTACCCACCCCCACCCACCCCCCAACGCCTAGTTGCCAAAAAATACAGAAAAAAAATTACACTATACATACAACCTAAAACTCACAAATTTTACACACCAATTCAAAAAAATATCCTCTATTTACTCTACTCACTTACAATTTTAAAAAATGGTCTGTGATATTTATTTTGTTTCCTCCTCATTCTCTTCGGATGGTTCCCATTCTGACAAGTTTGGATTTTTTAGTCTTTTTGCCGAGCACGTCGATGGGGTTGAAAGTTCGAGAAAAAAGGTCTTGAAACTGGATCGTGTTGGAGCTAATAACGTTCTTATAAACGATTATTTTATGGCGAACCCAAAATACACAAGTGAGATGTTTAGAAATAGGTTTCGGATACCTCG
Source organism: Flaveria sonorensis (assembly GCA_025506505.1). NCBI lineage: Eukaryota > Viridiplantae > Streptophyta > Magnoliopsida > Asterales > Asteraceae > Flaveria > Flaveria sonorensis. The sequence continues at coordinate 60,813,950 of CM046437.1, forward strand.
AGATTTATTTCTACGCATTGTTGAAGATATATGGAACAACTTTCATGGTTTAAAGAAGGGTACGATAGGAGGTGGGAAGAAAATTTCACGGCGGTTCAAAAGTGCACTTCGGCAATACGTTAACTCGTAATAGGTAATTCACCCGACACATACGACGAATACTTAGCTATGTCTGCTAAGACTTCTCGTGAATAGAGTTGATATGCTGACGTGGTTTTGTGCATATATCTACCAGGGACATAAGGAAGAAGAGAGCAACATTTACCTGCAGAGATTTATTTCTGCAAAGTAACCAACTGACTTGATCAAGATTGGATTCCACAATGTATATATAGGGCTAACTTGGGTATATATGAAAATTTTCTTGTTTTTTAGTTTATATGATTCTTGCATTTGCATTTTATGGATCTCTTGCCCATAAAATGCAAATATAACGATGAAGTTTATTTGTTATTGGATGCTATCATGCTGATTTAACATGTTTAGTTGTAATCAAGTGGAGAGGCACAATATTGTCTCTTCTTAGCTTTTAAATTCAATAATTTATGCTTATAAGTTTTTAGTGCTAATCAAGTATAATTAAACGTTGTATGTCTTTTGATCGGTTCTTTTTACAGTAATATTTTATTTTGGGGCTCTAAAATTAATTTTTATCAGGTTTGAACCTGTATGGTCTTAAAAGAGTCTTTAAATCTTACCAATAGACTATCAACCCAATTGACTGATCAGGTAATTCTACTTCTATTTGTATTTTTAAATATAACAATGTAGTAGTTTAAACTTTAATGACATGATTGGTTAGTGCCTGAGGAAGGGGATTGTCACAATTCTCATTTCATCTGTTGCGTGCTGTGGTCGTGGTTAAAGACTGATAGTGGTTGTGGTTGATCTTCATCTGTTGCTTTTGGTTTTCTCTTCACCTTTTCTTCTTCCTTATGAGTTATTTACTTTATTTTGTTGACCATTGAATGTTTTCACCGGCCTTTTCATTGACGTATTAGTTTACAAAATTTTCCAGGTAATCAGGAATAGGGTGTATTTAGTCTTTGGATAGGTGCTAAAAGGATTCCGACTCTCTAGTCTCTAGACACATAATCTACCTAGTAGCTTAAACATAATTTTTTGTAATATCTATCGACTGGTAGAAGATTCTGTGAACATTGCTTCAATGATGTTTTAGTGTAATATACATTGTCTTTTAAATCCCCTTGAATATATGAAATTTTAAATGATCATTAGAGTTGTTTTGATATTAAGAGAAGATAGGTGAATTATTTTCATTGCGTGAAACATTTATTTAAAATAGACAAATGAAATAAAATCACGTGTACTAATTGGTTACGCTCCCTAGGTGTGCTGAAACCAAGGTGTGACACCTTAGAGCCTCATTTAATGTCCTACCATAATTTTCAAAACATTTAACATAAAGTTGTTCTTGAGGATCGAGGTAACCATTTGGCTGGTAGATCGATCCATAGTACACCCAGAATATGTATAACAAAATTTGTATTACTGTAATTAGGATTCCTGGCTGATATTTATTTATAATACATGGACAATGATGACACACCAAATCCCGATTCAATTTTATTAGGGAGACCATTTTGCTGCAAAAACTAAAATCTATTTTTGTAGTGGCACCTCTTTTATGGAATTTGATGGAGATGTCATCAGTTTCAACATATATGATACTATATGTTACCCAAGTGATGTCTTATCCTAGAATTGTCAAGATGTAATTGAACCACTAACTAAAGATTTTGAGTTATCTGAAGTTCTAGCTATACTATTAACCAGAAATATTGATGAACATGCTACAAAAGAACTTATTGAAAAATTCAAGCTTAGTATGATTGGGAGGTTTTGACTTTCATGGATATGTAAGAAAGCAAGGTACAAAGCACTTATGAAAAACTTCTTCTATCTCTTATACAGGTATCAGATTGTACGAGGTTCAAGTCTAGTCAAACATGAAAGAAAGTTTATATGTGGGTGACAACTTGTATTGTCTATTTTAGTTTTATTCTTTATTTCAAAAAATAAAAAGAAAAAAATTGAAGTTCCAACACAGAGGTTTAAAACGGTCATGTGATACTTACCTTTGCATTTTAAAACTGGTCGGTTTTGTTTGCTGGACTTGTTTTGTTATAAAAGAAGTGCTTTGCAAGAATAAAGAGTCTTACGTATACGTAACAATACGTCGAATGAAAATTGGTTACATATACATAATGTATGTGTGATGTATATGTAAAACTATGTTACGTTGTTCATTTGATCTATACCCCTATTTATACACACACACAGGTCAACAAACGAAAAGAATGAAAATTTATCAAAATGAACATTTGACCATACAAAAGTTCCAAAATAAACATTGACTACACAAAACTCAGCTCCTCATTAATTTCATGTGGTACCAAATCAGTGATTGGGTTAGTTAGGCAGTAGTCGAGTTTAGCCGGTCCACGTGTCTGCTCCCCACTTAATTTCATGCGGGACCAAGTCAATGATAGGATTGACTAGAGAGTAGCCGACTTAGCCTGCAGAAAGTATATAATATTACATTTTACTATTGGTTGAAAATAAATAAAAGTTCAAATGTTTAGTATTATAAAATGATATTCAAACGTTTATTATGTTGATTTTCCCAAAAAGAATTGCTCCTACATCTTGTTACTTTTGTGTTGAGTGTTTTTTAGGTTAGTGTGTTCTTAACTAAGAGCTTTTAAAATAGAGTGTTGTGTGTACTTATCGTACATGGATCTGTATCTTAGTTTTGGTTAGGGTTGCTATACGATTATGTGAGGATCTTTTAAGCATTGAATTATAGAAATTATTTATTTGCAAAAAAAATCACATTTAGGATGTCATCTTTCTCACATGTTGGCACGAAAAGTAAATTAAGAATTAAGTTAATTACACGAATGATATTGTGGTTTACTTATATTTTAAGTTTTGGTTCCTATGTATCGAAAATTATAATTTTAGCTCACCGTTCGCTCTTGGGCAACACAATTGTTTCTTAGTTATTGACGTTAATAATTTCGTTAAATTAATGTAAAATAACAAATCAAGTCTAAATAATAGAAATACTAAAAAAATAAACAGATGAACAATGCACCAAAAGAAACCAATGTTTCCAATCTATTCAGTCTCCCTTGATTCTTTTTTAACCAATGTTTTCAGAACCGAATCGGACGGCGAACCGGTCACCTGATCGACTGGTCGAACCGGTCAAACCAATCGAACCGGATTTAAAAAGCGGATGATATCATGATTATATATGTGTATATTAGATATATAGTTATATATATAATTCAATATAAAATATTTTATATGTATAGTTTATAGTTATATATAAAACTCAACAATAATCTTATGTCAAACACTCTAATTCATAGTTTGAACCACCCATTTAACTCATTCAAATCCAGAAAACTAAAAGTTAAAAAAAAAATTCAAAATCCAGTCCATCCTGGTTTCTGGTCCGACCACCAAACGGCCGGTTCCTTGAAAACAAAACGATTTAGGTGGATCGGACCGGTCCCAAATCCCGGTCCGGCCGGTCCGATTCGAGTCTGAAAACAGTGTTTCTAACCATTTGTTCCGATCTCAGAGGCACCCCCAGAAGGTCACCACCAAAAACAACCACCAATGCACCGTCTTTATGTGTTTCTTAGGCACAACACTTACAAAGAACCTCTAATCTCACTTCTAATGGCAGCCATGTTCACCCGCTTACGACACTGTAACTTAAAAGATCAATTCTATGGGAAATACAAAGAGTGGGTTATAACGACAACCGTGTGTCTTTACCTTTTCTCTTGATTGGTGATTACTAGGTTTGAAATGGAACGCTAGAGAGAGGAAAACAAAAATCAAGTAGAGTGCGAAATGGTGCCGTTGGATTCTTACCCTAATAATTCAACACAGCTTAACACATCTATGATCTAACCCGTCTGCAACCATGTAACCAAATTCCTTGACGGTGACATTCAAAGCAAGGGGAGGGGGAAGCAAGGTGAACTTTTAACTACGGTTAAACGACGATGGACTTGGCGCCTAGCCAGCAAAGTTGGTGTTCATCCACTCTAAGTACCAAAGGTGTTACCCGCAAGTGCACAGTGAGGACTAAAGCTTTAACTTCTAATACTTAGAAGACCAAATTTGAAATACATGTAAACCATAGTAGCCACTCATGTAATCAACACTTATTTGTATTAAATGGTAATTTGGTTATTTCGGTTATCTTAAGCAAAATGTCCAATTATATACATCGATCAGCCAAGTAGATTCATCTTTATCAGTAGACTAAAGTAAAAGAATTTGAAAAAAAAAACACTCTAAAAAGAGTACCTTAAACCTAAAGCAAAATTGGATAACTAAACTGACCCAAAACCAAACAACCAACATGCCCCAATACAGATAACCTTCCTTGTCTTATTAAAATCAAGTAGTTTTAGGGTTCTTTTTTCTCGTCTTACCACCTAAACGGGTATAACTAAGTAACATGAATTTCATTCCAGCACAACACACAATTTAAACCTTGTAGTTATCAATGTTTAACAGTAAAAAATCAAAGACTCTTTCAGTTAAGCAAATAAGATTTTCCTCGCTTAAGAAGGCCAATGCTTCTTACATGTATAATAGAAAGAGGTATCAGCGTTATAGCAGGCTCTCGATGTTGAGCTCCACGAAGGAGCACGGATCAGGTATGTCAAAGTTTTCCAGCACCTGAAAGTTATATGAGACATGATAAGTCAAAAAATTATCACAAGAAGTTTACATGGATTTTGTTCCTCCCTTTCCCCTGCATTTTAAAAAATAACAAACTTACGAAAGATGACTAAAACCTAGATTATGAATATATTAAGATAATTTTTTGGAATAACATGAATAGAGAGTAGGCTGTAAAATCTTAAATAAACTGGGGGCCACTTTGTATCCATTTGGACCATTTCAATTTTGCAAGTAAAGTATTTGACCCGTTAGAGGTAAAATACAAGCTGAATCAGCCCATTTCTAGGTAAATGGGTTAAATCACCACCTCTAAAACATGAAATATGCTGTATCTCAGTCAGATATGTTCAAAATGTCATCCACTTGACTAGATAACATAATTATCAATATAAAAAATATAAAGAAGAAACATTAAGATCTAAACAATTGGATAATAATAATAATAAAAAAATAACTATATGGACTGTCAAATTCTAGTACCTGTGGGTGAACAATGCCAAAAGTTCCTATCCTCTTCCCTTTGTATATGATGCTAGCTTGTCTCCCCAAAAGAAACTCAGGCTCCTTCATTGGATAACAATATGTAACTAAGCAAGGCAGATTGACATAGAGGTGGTATAATATGTAGGGAGGCTTATGGGCCAGAAGATGACCCAAAACGTTTTTTGAGTGTTTTACATATGATTAAGATCTGTATACAATGATTTACTGGACTACTTTAAACCTGTTTCCTTTTGAGGCAACTTCTTTTAAAATGAGCGGTTTGAGATTAACATAACCATCACAAGTAACAAGGCTGGCGATTGCAAGTCATCGAGCAATATGGAAAAGTACTTACATCTGACCGCTCAATGTAGTAACCAGTATTATCCCCAGCCAATACAAAAGGGGTGCCTGTTACTTCCATGATTCTGTCAACCAAGCCATGTATCAACTGCAGATAAAAAAGAGAGTACAAGATCAAATCAGAAGACAAAAATGTATAAACGAAACATCATCACATGAAATATCAATTATCCACATTTTAGATAATCATAAGAATGTTTTAAAAAGAAGGTGCTATTTTGATTTTAAAGAACTAAAATGGGCGTCTAATTTCACTACCTAGATTTGAGTTTTGACGAGGTAAATAGATTAACTAAAAAAAGTTACTGAACAGGAAAAAGAGAGAGAGAGAGAGAGAGAGAGAGAGAGAGAGAGAGAGAGAGAAAACGAGTTCTGTTAAAATGAATCTTACACATGTATTTTCATATATCAAAGAGGAAACATAAACAAATATCTGAAAGCACAATATTACCTCGAAACCGGAAGTAGCGCCACAGTAAAGAGCTGCCAATTGGCGACGATTAGTGGCCCCAACATCTTTTAACTCATCCAATACTGTTACATCACCTACTTCAAATATCTAGAGTTCGAATGAGAAGTAAGAATAACACTAAGCTCAACTATAAGCAAAACAATGAGAAGGTGCCCCTCCAACTTAAGATCATGGAGATGACCTGATTCATTAAGATGATATAGCCCATTTTACCTTGATAGGTTTCGGATGATCTTTATTGTGTGCTGTTGTTTTCAGTATCCCAGCCATGAGACTGCTTCTTACAACCTTCATGATTCAAGAGTTAAACAAGTTTTTGGCAAGATGTAATCTCCCTACTTAAATCACTAAAAAATAGAAGCAGTTGGCAGAATCTAGCCATGCCACAGCAGCAATTAATAATTTTGAGCTGTCTCTTGAGTTTATAAATCAGTTTTCCACTTTGCCTATCGTATTTTGGTAATCAATGTTTCACTGTAAAAGTTCTTTTTCCACGACCTTCTCTTTTGTTTCAACGTGTTAATGATTAAACTAGGTTATGATTTCATAAGCTTGAAGCATCCAGTTCTACTTATTTATCCTTCTGATGAATTAAAAAAATAGTTAAACTCTTATTATATATTTTTTTCTACACACAAGAGTAGAATTGGAAGCAAACCTCAAAATCTGCAGAGCGAGGATTTCCAATGATAACTGCAGTTGATTTGTCATCTTTACGGTTCAGCATGGGGAAATTCTCTTTGTAAGAGCATAAGATCCATGTTAACACTTCTGTATAACCACACAGTGCGATCTAAAAAGAAAAACAAACCAAAAAGACATCAGCACATACAACAAAAAATTCACATAAAATGATGCATGCAACAACTATAATTTAGCAAGATATAGTGCAAGAAATTACTGTCCTATTTCATTCACGTTTAAACTACAACTTGATTTATGGATATGCACTTATATATACATGGCTACATTTGAATATGTGCATATAAATGAAGACATGCTAACCCTCAAAAGTTAAAAAAAAACAATAAATGTGGTTTCCCATGTGAAAAAAGGCAAAAGAACAACAGGTTGTCAACTTGTCACTGGAAAGATTTGATATCTAAATAGAAAACTAGATGTGGCAAAAATGAATGAGTTGTGAACCAGGTCAAAAGCAGTAACGTCTTGGTTTGTTGGGGTTGAGTTGACGGAAAACACTTTTTATCCAAAACTTTAAATTAAATTAAGTGCTTATTTTGCCAAATATGAAAACATACTATTTCAATGGTAATCTATTTGTTAAATAAAAAATTAAAGTTTTATGAATTCAAAATACACTTTGCAAGACTACCCATCCCTTATCCTGTTCACACTTCTCTTTTATGATTAACTTTTTGCTTTTACAGTTTTGGCCAGTTAGAGATAATTAAAATCCGTTTATAAATCAATGGGTCAAAATTAGAAACTGAACTGATCCTTATAGTGAACAATAAAAGAAGTTCCGCATGTTAATGGTAAATATTTACCTCTGTTCTAATAAGGTCACTGAACTGATTCAGAGGCAAGGGCTTCAAAGATGCAGGTATCTGCTTTGGAATTTTATTGAAACCATATGCAATTGCCACGTCCTTTGGAATTTGTTACAATAAAACAGATATTTCATGTCAGTTGTATTAAATAAGAGGCATTGTTAATAACGGATTATATAATACAAAAATAAATATAATAATAATACTAGTAACAGAATAAATGATAATAATAATAATAATAATAATAATAATCATCATAATAATAATAATAGTAATGAATGTACTTCCGTTCCATACCTCTGCTACATCACATGCATGAAGAACATCACTTCTGGTTGGGGGAACAGACACAGTAAAAGTACATTCGTTATTTTCTGAGACAGATTGTTCCACACATAACTGCATTTTGTTCAGTAACCCAGCAACCTGGAAGAAAGTTACAAATAAATAATATTCTAACAGCTGTCAAGAGCATGACACATCCATGCTCTTCATTCCGTTTAGCAATGCCTCTATCTACAATAATTAATATAACTGTTTAGGCATGTTTTACATATTTGGCATGTTTTGTACCTTATTTGCCTCTAATGAAACCCCAGCGATATGATTTATGTAAGATAAAGACACCTTCATGTCATAGGGGGATAACTCAGGACAAATATAGGATTTCCCATCAGGATATGTTACTTCAACTGGTTCAACCTCAAACTTCCGTTCGCAGTACACGGAGAACATTGTAACCTGCAGTAAAAGTTACATAATCTTATCAATTTTTTGTGGTTCAAATGAATTGAAAGATTATTGAGAAAAACATGCAAGAGAATTCTTCTACACTTGACCATTGTGTTCAAAACAATCTTGGCCTTGGTCAAATCAGTGGCTGTGCATTCGATGAATACATTCTTGGTCTTCAAAGAGATAGCTGAGTGTGCTCCATTAATTATTGGGGGAAGAGACAATACAGTTCTGCGAAAATCAATAGGTAGTTTGTAGATTAAATAATCATCAGATTGGAAAACATGATAAAATAGGACCTACAAATTAACGTAAAAAGTATGGTAGAATTTTCTCAATTAAACATGTATTTTAACATATGTATTAAAACTAGAGATGGCAGTATTAACTCACGTTTATAGAAATATTAGGTTCAAGGTCTTTTTTATTTATATTTTTTTAAATAATTGTAAATGGGTCAAAGGTGGAATTGAAAGTTAACCAAGAGTGTATGTTTAATGCATTAAATATCAAAAACTAATCAACAGACAAATTTGTACACATATTTGACTCCCTAATTGTTTGCAGAATAAACTTTTGATATTTTGGACAAAATGTGTTTTAGGCCAACCCAAACCTCTCCAACCAAAATTGCCATGTTACTCAACCTGCCCATTTTGTCACTTAACTAAAACCAGAGGACAAGAAGGCTACAATACCAAACACAGAACCATGACATTATAATATAACCGCATAAGCAGTATACGAAAACTAGAATCACCCCCAGACAGTACGAAAGGGCAAATAAAGATGACAATAATAGGGAGTTATACTATAATATCATAATATATGTTGACAATTCTATGTGACTTATTTTGTTATAGATACTTGACCATTTACGATTCTTCTAACGCCAACAAATTCAGAGATGCTAAACTATGAAACTTCAACATAAATAGCCATAAATACTAAAAATTCAAAGCTGGATACCTGTTTCGATCATAAATAACAGGAAAAACAGGCGAGTCTTCAATTATGTGCAAGTACTTCTTCAATTTCAAATCAGACTGCCATTTCATAAAGACAACAGGGCATCAAAACGTAAATGAAAGCACATATCACTCTCTCAACAACCAGAAAGTATCTCACAGATTTATATGTATACAAACGTAAATGAAAGCATGATCTACCTTGTAAAACTCCATCAGCTTTCAGCTTTAAAAGTTTCCACCTATAAAAAAGTCATCACCACTGCATAAGCAAAATTCTTGCTACAACCAATTGGAAATAAGCCAAGTAAACAATAATGACATCGGAACATAAAGGTTGTAATTTCCCAACGTTACATATGAGTTTGTCTTGATATATTGGGAAATGTAAGTAGATGTCAGTGACTTCATATTTAATGTATGCTAATATGCGCAAATCAAGTTAAATAATGCTCCTTTTTACCTGTTTTAGTGGCTTAAACTCTATCTCTGATGGTGGCAAAGCCTGAACAAATAGAGAAAGGAAAAAGGATAAAGCATCAAGTGATAAAAGATTGCTGAAACAACCCTTTCTTAACTTGCAAATAAACATATCACCAAAATGTAATGAAATATTTATATGTTCTCTGGAGTACTCAGGGGCATTTAGGTGCCTATTGGGCTTTTCACACATATGTCACTTCATGTGCACAGATCTGACTGTACTTAACAAATTCACAAACCTCATATGTGAATGGGCCATCTATTGTGTCCAAATCATGTGTTCCAATAGCAACCAGAGTTCTTCGCCTGAAAAATATAAAGGTAACAAGCCAAGAAAGTATCTTAAAAGACAAGATATATACATATATACATACATAGATATGAATCTTGCACCCTACAATCAGCAACAAAAGTAAAATTCATATGTGACCTGCATATATTCTGATGAAGCTTATCTTGGAGATCAATAAAGCTGTTATATCTCGCCTCATCAAAAGTTATACCTCTCAAAACAGCACAAACAACATACGGACGTATCAAGGATGTCTAGTAAAATCAACAAAACGCATATTATCTACCAAATATATGAAAGTGAAAAGTTCTCTGCTTTAAAGAAGCATAGCACACCAGGGCTGGTCTATTAATAATACCTCAGGCTTTACATGCATTTTCAGCATAGATTCCTTACTGATACCAGCAAGTTTATAATTAGGTACAGAATCAACGCCACAAAATATGCGCAGTGACTGAACAAGTCCCTCAAGACAAAGCAAATCATATCTGCATTTTAAATGAGCGTTATAAAATCTATTTAGAAAAGTCCACATCAGATATTTTACACTAAAAACCCATACTTCAAATCCACTGACTACTCCATTCGATATTAAAAGCCACACATTAATTGTTTTGTTTGAACTTAAACTTCTCAAATGTATAAAGGCTATGGAATAGAAGAATTTAGCTACAGCATTTTTTGGTACCATGTACTTAAGAAAGGTCTACTATCACATACCAAAAATTTAGATATAGATAACCTCTATACAGGAATTATTATATAAATAACCTCTACGCAATCTAAAAAGCTACATGTACAACTTCTCAATGCACAAAATTTATCCATGTACAAGAGGTGCGCCTCATGTACACGCTCGTCGCCTCACACCATCGCCTGTCTTGCTTGAGAGTGCCTCACACCTAGGCACGCCTTAAGCATCTGATTTCATAAATTTTCAAACAAAAATAGGGCTCAATTGACAAGAAAACAAATATGCTCCTCAGTTCTTTTCCTAAACTTGGCTTCAAGAGAGTTATCTTAAATCTAGAAAAAGTCTATTATACAAAATGATATTTCCATGAGAAGTGTACAAAGTAATCACGCAAAAAGAAACATTACGGGTGGAATTATACCGCAAGTGTTATAATTGATCACATAAAGATGAAATTATCACGCAAAGGTGGAATTATCACGCTTAAAAGTTCAAAACATGAGCAACGATGAGTAACGCTTAAAAGTTACCTATTGGCAGGGACGTCAATTTTGTAGATAATCTCTTCATCACCACCAACCTCGTCCTCTTCCTTCAGATGCTTCTCCTTTCTTATAATCGCTTTCTCAGTCGTCTGATATATCAAACCAAAACTCAATAAATCATACACATCTTACCTACATTCAAATGAATCAGCATATGCGAATACTCACCACATCGTCGAGCTCGATTCCGAACTCGAAGCATAACTCATCGAATTCATCTTGTGCTGAGAATAACAATATAACAATAATGGAACATTAAAATGAAACTGTTAAGAGAGGATGAGAAATTGAGATTGAAACTCACTGTAAGTGCGCCCTAGGGCTTGGAAAAGGAGGTCTCTTCCGACGCTGACTGTAGGCATGATGGATCGAAATCACAGATACCGGAGAGCTGAAGTGGATGATGTTAACTGTTAAGAAGAAGTTGAAATTGGAAGTATGAATGGAGGCGTTCTACCTGTAGGCGTTCTTCCGACGCTGACTATAGGTCAAATAGTTTTTTTTTTCTTTTCTTTTTAACCGCAATGTTTCCGAAGATATTTGTTACCTTAATAGTGGCCGCAACCCCCAACCGAAAACTCACAGCTATTGAAAAACCTTTTGGTTCTATTTTTGCATAGAATGAAACTTAACTCAAGATCTTATCGTATCTACATGTATTGCGTACATCACCTTAGCCGTTTGGGCTAAGGATCATTGGTAAAAGTGATACGCCACGAAACAAGATTTAAAAATAGTTAAGTTCGGCTTTTTAACATTTTTAAGAATTAAAACCAAACAAGTCTGGACTCACAGCGTCTCAGAAGTCAAGAGATAGGGTTCGAATTATTATTTATGTGAAACCAATTGGTTTGCTTTCAATTTGATTTTACAATTTGGGGTGTACGATAAAAATAAGTTGGTCCAAAATTTTATGTAGGTGTATGTTTTTTATGGAGAAAATTGAATTTATACCTATTGGTTTCAAATTGATGATGTCTTCAAACTTGATTGTCGAGTCCATTGAAAAACTTAGTAAATGAGCAATTGGGTTAAAATGATTACTCAAAAAAATAGAGTTACATTTACATATACATACTATTCATCTTATATCAAAAAATAGGCTAAACACAAATGTATATACTCAATTCGAGTTATCAATTTAAATCGAATTGAGGTTGTTTATTTCCTAAAGTTCTTTCGTCAAGAATTGATTCATGGCTGCTTCAAAGAACTCATTCTTGGTACTTGTATTTGTATTTCATATTTTTAACTTTTCAGGTTTTAGTATTTATAATAACGTTGGACAAGTATTATTTATTTTGTATTTTAAATATCAGTATGATGCCTATTTAATTCTAATATCATCCGAGACTTGAATTGTCGAATCAATGTTTACTCCCTTACTAGATCCATCTTTCACCAAAGGGTCATCGATCATCTAGATCATTAGCATAGTGCTTCTCTACTAGTATCGTATTAGAGTAGATTAAATTGTCTTTAAAAAAAAAAAAAAAAAGTAGAAGACAAGAAAAGTAACCACCTTTTCGATCTGAGAACTCCGGGGCTCCGAGTTACCATTAATTGAAATCGGATAACCCGCCGTAACCCTAAACATAAGAACCTCAGCTCTGTTACTCTCGCCGGAGTTTGTTTATGTATCAGGAAGATGATGGTGCCTCCGGTCAAATTCCCCATATTCTTGTGCGTACGGAGTTTAGGCTTATTAGTGCCGATCTTAGTTCTCATATGGAATGTTCATTACAGAGGAGGATTGGCTCTCTTCTCCGACAACAAAAGTCTACTCTTCAATGTAATTCTCCAAATCTCTTTTGTATGTCGACGTATCGTTGAAGACGATTAAGGCGTTTCGTTGCGTTGATCGAAGGCACGATGTTCAAGCTTGTTATCATGATTTCAGATTTTGATTGATTGGATTTCCAGTAGCCACTTAATTACTGTTGAGGTTTTGTGTTCTTAGCTTAGTTTAATCAAATCGGAAGTTGCCTGCACGTAATTTTAATCTAGGAGTTGGTTGTGTAGATCAGTTTTAACCAAATCAAGTGATCAACCGTTTGTTATCATTCTAATTGGCGCGATTTTGGTTATAGATGCAGGTGTTTGCTTTTTTATCAGTAGATTCATCGTTGAACCTAGAAACGTGATCTGTTGATTACTTGATTGTGTGCCAATTAGACTGCTGTTTATGTTTCATAATCTTCATATGCATTAATATTCAATAAAGCTGTGTTTTCTGCAGGTTCATCCTGTTCTTATGGTATTTGGCCTTCTTCTGCTGAATGGTGAAGGTAAACTGACTTCAATCATCTCCTAAGATATTATGACATCATTTTCGTATCATTTTTGCATCAATGATCCAAAATACAACTCTGTCGATCGTTACATGTTGCTGTTATGCTTCTCTAGTGATATCTTTATGGGTGTACTGATGTATGGTTCGTTTTACATTTGAAATCTGAGTGCTAATGCATAGTTTTAGGTGGATCATGAATGCAGCTATGCTGGCCTACAAAACGCTATCAGGAACAAAAGGTTTTAAAAAGCTAGTTCATCTCACACTTCAGTTCTTGGCGCTAATATTGGGAGTAATCGGTTTGTGGGCTGCTTGGAAGTTTCACAATGACAGGGGGATCGACAACTTTTACAGCCTGCATTCATGGCTCGGCCTAGCGTGCTTATTTCTGTTTGCCATTCAGGTACCGTACTTGTTTTGCTCTATCTTTTCTGTTCTATGACTCGGGTTTTGGTGATACTAAATACCAAACATATAATCTTTATAAACTGTAGTGGGGTGTCGGGTTTGCAACCTTTTGGTACCCAGGTGGTTCAACAAAAAACCGAGCTTCACTTATGCCTTGGCATGCTTTCTTTGGCGTATACATATACGCGCTTTCTTTGGCTTCTTGCATCACTGGTGTTCTAGAGAAAGTAACATTTCTTCAAACCCATCACATAATTTCACACTATTCTGCAGAAGCAATCTTGGTGAATATATTGGGTGTGGCGATTGTTTTACTGGTCGGTTTTGTAATATTTGGCGTTATATCTCCATCAAATGGAAAAAGAGATGTTATCCGAGGATCAATCGAGTAAGCAGGAGTTAAAGTTTGTTTTAATCTTCAACATGTTAACAACATAGGCTAATTTAATGATTGTAACTTGTAAGTGAACTTTCTGTTTGGTTTGGTGATCCAGGTTGGTAGAAGAACAACCAATGGTAGGTTATGATATTGAAACATCTGGCTGAAGTTGATACAAAGCAATGAAATTGAATGATTTTGCTAAGGTTGTTATGCATGCAAATACAGAGCAAACTTAAGGCTGAAAACATTTATGTAAGCAACTGCTGTATGGTGACTTTTCGGTAGTTAGAACTTAGAAGAACACTTTACTGCAATACTTAGGGACATTGTTGTTTTGTTGTTTTGCTGACCAATAACATCAGGTAAAACACTTGTGTTGGGCTAGTGGTCTTCCATGAGGTTAAAATCAGAAAACCAATGAAAATTGAATTCAAATATAAAGTAAAACGTCCATCCGATTGTAATGCAATTGTACAAAACTAGGATGAATCGTTTCTTAGGCTTCTTAAATGTACACAATACTAAAAGTACTTGTAACATATAAGATGTCATAATTATATATCTATATAATTTAGAACTCTTTGGTTACAGTGATATTTGAGTATCTTCAAAATTGACCATCACACTTTCAAAGGCCACTGAAGTTATTTCACTTTCACAGATCTTGGCCTTGAGTGTGGGCCGACAAGTTCAACGATTTTAAACAGAACCATTTGAAGTTGGTGAAGTTTTGGAATTCAAGATTGATGAGGAAGAATATGGAAATGAGTGTTATAGAACCTAAAACAAAGCTTTCAAAGATTTCATGGAGGATACTGAAAGCCATTTAAAGACGATGAAAACTAATTTTCTAATGAGATAAACTTAAAAAAGTTTAAAATAATACTATAAAGAAGACATAAAGCTCCACTCTATCTTTCACCTGTGAATTATCATCACCTATGAAGCATTTGTAATTTATAATTTACATATGGAGAAATATTTGTTTGTTATTTTGTTTTATTGTTTATATTTTCTTAAATAGACAGATAATATTTTCTATATCATTTATGAATACGACTTTAATCTCACATAAAATTATAAACACTTATAACAAATACTCAAAAATTATTATGGAAGTTATTATTCGTTTCTTTCTAAATTGTTACTAATGTGAATACATTTTAAGAGTTTTAATTTTTTATTTTAATTTGATATTAAAAATCTAAAT
This sequence comes from Flaveria sonorensis, assembly GCA_025506505.1. NCBI lineage: Eukaryota > Viridiplantae > Streptophyta > Magnoliopsida > Asterales > Asteraceae > Flaveria > Flaveria sonorensis. The sequence continues at coordinate 60,829,529 of CM046437.1, forward strand.
TTTTAAGTGCTAAATCTCAATATATGACTCTTTGCATTTATTACAGTTTATTTTTATAACCACGTAATTTTTAGAATTCCGAATATATTATTGTTATTTAATTTTTTATTTACATTTCAATATTTAAAACCAAGCCACTATTTTTTTTAGTGTCGAAATAATAGTTGTTACTATGGTTTTGAATTCACGTTTTGATATTCGAGTCTGTAGTGGAGTTTCTCGCGCAACGCGCGTAGGATGATTTCTAGTTTGTAAAGAAAATCTATTTTATTTAGTTAATATTCTATTTTTTAAGTTCTCAAACTTTCATACTAAATAATATGATGGTAAATCAAGAACAAAACTGATTTGACTAATGTAACTACGAAACTAATGTTGACTTTCTACATAATATAAAACTCTTATTAAAAATTTGATAAAGAATATTACTTAAAGAGTAAATTAATATTTGCGTCTCTAACGTTTGTTCATTTTAACCGTTTGCATTCTTATAGTTTCAAAGCCTCAGATTGCATGCCTGACGTTTATAGTTTTAACCGTTTGCATCACTAATGTTTTTATTATGTAACCATTTGAATTAAAATAACTAACGGTGTTAGTCAAGTATGTTAACAGGCGCCATATTATTTGTTGTTTGTAAGGGTATTTTTGTCATTTTTTTAAATCCATTTTTTTATTATTTTCATAATTTCATATATTTCCAACCCACCTACCACTACCGCCATCTCCGCCTTCTCATCCGCCCACCGGACCTTCTTCTCCTCCGCCTCCTCCGCCCCCACCCGCCGCCTCACCACACCACCTCACCACCCTCTCCCACCTCTCACATCATTTCCTCCGTCGACCTCAAATACCACTAACAACTCATCTTCTCCAAAGTTGAATCCACCAACACCACTCCCACCGACTGGTTCCAAACGTCACACCACCTTCTTCAACCCAAAGAACTCGTCTTGTCGTCGACGAAACTCCCCTCCTCCGCCTCCGGTGATTATCTGACTCTGCTATCGGATCTTGAAACCCACCCAATCACCACCGCCACCATCTCTCTGAATCATCAGGTAACTGCAGCGATCTCCCACATCCGATCAAATCCACCTTCAAAATCACCAACCTTTGTTCCCCAAAGAGCTCTGATCTGTACCATGTTAGTAGTTTTCTATTCATGTTCAGATGTTTTCATAGTTAAAACATTTTGACAGAATTCGATCATATATTGAAATTTTAATATAATACATAACATAAAGGGGTAACTTTGTAGAAATGTAACCAAGTTTGAAACTGTTCCAATTAAGTCATTGAAACTTTTTTGTCTCTCTAAAGTCACTGAAGTTTGATTTGATGTTTCAATCATATGTAATTGACAGGTTTTCAGGTAACCATTGATGATGTGTTAGTTCTCATTAAAAAAATTAATCTTTAATGTGATGTGAAAAATATAGATAATGACATATATAAAATCCAACTAATATAAATAATATCCACCTAAGCATTAAAAGATATATTTTGATTTTATAAAATCCAACTAATATAAATAATATCCACCTAAGCATTAAAAGAAAATTAAAAAGTAAAAAAAAAATATGGTAACTGATGACATGGTAATTACACAATATTAGAACATTAAACGAAAGTATAATTACTTTATAGGGACAAAAAAGGTTTCAGTTACTTAATTAGAATAGTTTACAAACTTGGTTACATTTCTTTGGCATTTTTCCTAACATAAAATCAATATTCATGTGTTATTGCTAATTGGAAAAGTTTTTTTTTAATAAATAAAGTCACTAAAAAATTGTGTAAGATTAAGTATATCATAAAAATAATTTAACATCTATCAACTAATAAAGTTACAAAATAGAAGATTAGTTATAAAATTTTATCAACATATTTTATACAAGAGAGTTAAAAAATATACTTATTAATATTATTATTTTATAAATCTAGTTTTAATTTTGTTTTAGACATCCCAATTCTCATAACTCAAGCACTCATGTTCCAGCAAGTATTAACTTTATTCCGGTGTGACATTGTAAGTGTGATGGGGGCGTAAAAGACGCAGCCACATGGGGGGGGGCGGTGTTGCGCGGCAACAACGCCTTTAGTCCCCTACGCCGCTAAAACACCCCACCGTGTCACGCCCACTTGTCGAGCCACACCACCTCCCACGCCACCTCCAATGGTCATATTTTCGACCGTTACCCACCCCCACCCAACCCCCAACGCCTAGTTGCCAAAAAATACAGAAAAAAAATTACACTATACATACAACCTAAAACTCACAAATTTTACACACCAATTCAAAAAAATATCATCTATTTACTCTACTCACTAACAAATTTAAAAAAATGGTCTGTGATATTTATTTTGTTTCCTCCTCATTCTCTTCGGATGGTTCCCATTCTGACAAGTTTGAATTTTTTAGTCTTTTTTCCGAGCACGTCGATGGGGTTGAAAGTTCGAGAAAAAAGGTCTTGAAACTGGATCGTGTTGGAGCTAATAACGTTCTTATAAACGATTATTTTGTGGCGAACCCAAAATACACAAGTGAGATGTTTAGAAATAGGTTTCGGATACCTCGAGATTTATTTCTACGCATTGTTGAAGATATATGGAACAACTTTCATTGTTTAAAGAAGGGTACGATAGGAGGTGGGAAGAAAATTTCACGGCGGTTCAAAAGTGCACTTCGGCAATACCTTAACTCGTAATAGGTAATTCACCGACACATACGACGAATACTTAGCTATGTCTGCTAAAACTTCTCGTGAATAGAGTTGATATGCTGACGTGGTTTTTGTGCATACATTTACCAGGGACATAAGGAAGAAGAGAGCAACATTTACCTGCAGAGATTTGATTTCTGCAAAGTAACCAACTAACTTGATCAAGATTGGATTCCACAATGTATATATAGGGCTAACTTGGGTATATATGAAAATTTTCTTGTTTTTTAGTTTATATGATTCTTGCATTTGCATTTTATGGGTCTCTTGCCCATAAAATGCAAATATAACGATGAAGTTTATTTGTTATTGGATGCTATCATGTTGATTTAACATGTTTAGTTGTAATAAAAAGATTTTTTTAGAATGGTTGGTAATCAAGTGGAGAGGCACAATATTGTCTCTTCTTAGCTTTTAAATTCAATAATTTATGCTTATAAGTTTTTAGTGCTAATCAAGTATGATTAAACGTTGTATGTCTTTTGATCGGTTCTTTTTAACAGTAATATTTTATTTTGGAGCTCTAAAATTATTTTTTATCAGGTTTGAACCTGTATGGTCTTAAAAGAGTCTTTAAATCTTACCAATAGACTATCAACCCAATTGACTGATCAGGTAATTCTACTTCTATTTGTATTTTTAAATATAACAATGTAGTAGTTTAAACTTTAATGACATGATTGGTTAGTGCCTGAGGAAGGGGATTGTCACAATTCTCATTTCATTTGTTGCGTGTTGTGGTCGTGGTTATAGACTGATAGTGGTTGTGGTTGATCTTCATCTGTTGCTTTTGGTTTTCTCTTCACCTTTTCTTCTTCCTTATGAGTTATTAACTTTATTTTGTTGACCATTGAATGTATTTACCGGCCTTTTCATTGACGTATTAGTTTACAAAATTTTCCAGGTAATCATGAATAGGGTGTATTTAGTCTTTGGATAGGTGCTAAAAGGATTCCGACTCTCTAGTCTCTAGACACATAATCTACCTAGTAGCTTAAACGTAATTTTTTGTAATATCTATCGACTCGTAGAAGATTTTGTGAACATTGCTTCAATGATGAAGTTTTAAATGATCATTAGAGTTGTTTTGATATTAAGAGAAGATAGGTGAATTATTTTCATTGTGTAAAACATTTATTTAAAATAGACAAATGAAATAAAACCAAGTGTACTAATTGGTTACGCTCCCTATGTGTGCTGAAACCAAGGTGTGACACCTTGGAGCCTCATTTAATGTCCTACCATAATTTTCAAAACATTTAACATAAGGTTGTTCTTGAGGATCGAGGTAACCATTGGTAGATCGATCCATAGTACACCCCAAATATGTATAACAAAATTTGTATTAGTATTCTCGGCTGATATTTATTTATAATACATGGACAATGATGACACACCAAATCCCGATACAATTTTATTAGTGAGACCATTCTGCTGCAATGACTAAAATCTATTTTTGCAGTGGCACTTCTTATATGGAATTTGATGGAGATGTCATCAGTTTCAACATATATGATACTATATGTTACCCAAGTAATGTCTTATTTTAGAATTGTCAAAATGTAATTAAACCACTAACTAAAGAATATTTTGAGTTATCTGAAGTTCTAGCTAAACTATTAACCAAAAATATTGAATAGAATGCTACAAAAGAACTTATTGAAAAATTCAAGCTTAGTATGATTCGGAGGTTTTGACTTTCATGGATATGTAAGAAAGCAAGGTACGAAGCACTTATGAAAAACTTCTTCTATCTATTATACAGGTATCAGATTGTACGAGGTTCAAGTCTAGTCAAACATGAAAGAAAGTTTCTATGTGGGTGACAACTTGTATTGTCTATCTTAGTTTTTATTCTTTATTTCAAAATATAAAAAGAAAAAAATTGAAGTTCCAACACAGAGGTTTAAAACGGTCATGTGAGACCTACCTTTGCATTTTAAAACTGGTCGGTTTTGTTTGCTGGACTTGTTTTGTTATAAAAGAAGTGCTTTGCAAGAATAAAGAGTCTTGCGTATACATAACAATACGTCGAATGAAAATTGGTTACATATACATAACTTATGTGTGATGTATATGTAAAACTATGTTACGTTGTTCATTTGATCTATACCCCTATTTATACACACACACAGGTCAACAAACTGAAAAGAATGAAAATTTATCAAAATAAACATTTTACCATACAAAAGTTCCAAAATAAACATTGACTACACAAAACTCAGCTCCTCATTAATTTCACGTGGTACCAAATCAGTGATTGGGTTAGTTAGGCAGTAGTCGAGTCTAGCCGGTCCACGTGTCTGCTCCCCACTTAATTTCATGCGGGACCAAGTCAATGATAGGATTGACTAGAGAGTAGCCGACTTAGCCTGCAGAAAGTATATAATATTACATTTTACTATTGGTTGAAAATGAATAAAAGTTCAAGTGTTTATTATTATAAAATGATATTCAAACGTTTATTATGTTGATTTTCCCAAAAAGAATTGCTCCTACATCTTGTTACTTTTGTGTTGAGTAGCTTTTAGGTTAGTATGTTCTTAACTAAGAGCTTTTAAAAGAGAGTGTTGTGTGTACTTATCGTACATGGATCTTTATCTCTAGTTTTGGTTAGGGTTGCTATACGATTATGTGAGGATCTTTTAAGCATTGAATTATAGAAATTTATTTATTTGCAAAAAAAATCCCATTTAGGATGTCATCTTTCTCACATGTTGGCACGGAAAAGTAAATTAAGAATTAAGTTAATTACACGGATGATATTGTGGTTTACTTATATTTTAAGTTTTGGTTCCTATGTATCGAAAATTACAATTTTAGCTCACCGTTTGCTCTTGGGCAACACAATTGTTTCTTAGTTATTGACGTTAATAATTTCGTTAAATTAATGTAAAATAACAAATCAAGTCTAAATAATAGAAATACTAAAAAAAATAAACAGACGAACAATGCACCAAAAGAAACCAATGTTTCCAATCTATTCAGTCTCCCTTGATTCTCTTTTTAACCAATGTTTTCAGAACCGAATCGGACGGCGAACCGATCACCTTACTGATCGACTGGTCGAACCGGTCAAACCAATCGGACCGGATTTAAAAAGCGGATGATGTCATGATTATATATATGTATATTAGATATATAGTTATATATGTAATTCAATATAAAATATTTTATATGTATAGTTTATAGTTATATATAAAAACTCAACAATAATCTTATGTCAAACACTTCAATTCATAGTTTGGACTACCCATTTAACTCATTCAAATCCAGAAAACTAAAAGTTAAAAAAAAAAAATCAAAATCCAGTCCAACCGGTTTCCGGTCCGACCACCAAACCGGCCGGTTCCTTGAAAACAAAACGATTTAGGTGGATCGGACCGGTCCCAAATCCCGGTCCGGCCAAATCGACCGGCCGGTCCGATTCGAGTCTGAAAACAGTGTTTCTAACCATTTGTTCCGATCTCAGAGGCACCCCCAAAAGGTCACCACCAAAAACAACCACCAATGCACCGTCTTTATGTGTTTCTTAGGCACAACACTTACAAAGAACCTCCAATCTCACTTCTAATGGCAGCCATGTTCACCCGCTTACGACACTGTAACTTAAAAGATCAATTCTATGGGAAATACAAAGAGTGGGTTATAACGACAACCGTGTGTCTTTACCTTTTCTCTTGATTGGTGATTATTAGGTTTGAAATGGAACGCTAGAGAGAGGAAAACAAAAATCAAGTAGAGTGCGAAATGGTGCCGTTGGATTCTTACCCCTAATAATTCAACACAGCTTAACACATCTATGATCTAACCCGTCTGCAACCATGTAACCAAATTCCTTGACGGTGACATTCAAAGCAAGGGGAGGGGGAAGCAAGGTGAACTTTTAACTACGGTTAAACGACGATGGACTTGGCGCCTAGCCAGCAAAGTTGGTGTTCATCCACTCTAAGTACCAAAGGTGTTACCCGCAAGTGCACAGTGAGGACTAAAGCTTTAACTTCTAATACTTAGAAGACCAAATTTGAAATACATGTAAACCGCCACTCATGTAATCAACACTTATTTGTATTAAATGGTAATTTGGTTATTTCGGTTATCTTAAGCAAAATGTCCAATTATATACATCGATCAGCCAAGTAGATTCATCTTTATCAGTAGACTAAAGTAAAAGAATTTGAAAAAAAACACTCTAAAAAGAGTACCTTAAACCTAAAGCAAAATTGGATAACTAAACTGACCCAAAACCAAACAACCAACATGTCCCAATACAGATAACCTTCCTTGTCTTATTAAAATCAAGTAGTTTTAGGGTTCTTTTTTCTCGTCTTACCACCTAAACGGGTATAACTAAGTAACATGAATTTCATTCCAGCACAACACACAATTTAAACCTTGTAGTTATCAATGTTTAACAGTAAAAAATCAAAGACTCTTTCAGTTAAGCAAATAAGATTTTCCTCGCTTAAGAAGGCCAATGCTTCTTACATGTATAATAGAAAGAGGTATCAGCGTTATAGCAGGCTCTCGATGTTGAGCTCCACGAAGGAGCACGGATCAGGTATGTCAAAGTTTTCCAGCACCTGAAAGTTATATGAGACATGATAAGTCAAAAAATTATCACAAGAAGTTTACATGGATTTTGTTCCTCCCTTTCCCCTGCATTTTAAAAAATAACAAACTTACGAAAGATGACTAAAACCTAGATTATGAATATATTAAGATAATTTTTTGGAATAACATGAATAGAGAGTAGGCTGTAAAATCTTAAATAAACTGGGGGCCACTTTGTATCCATTTGGACCATTTCAATTTTGCAAGTAAAGTATTTGACCCGTTAGAGGTAAAATACAAGCTGAATCAGCCCATTTCTAGGTAAATGGGTTAAATCACCACCTCTAAAACATGAAATATGCTGTATCTCAGTCAGATATGTTCAAAATGTCATCCACTTGACTAGATAACATAATTATCAATATAAAAAATATAAAGAAGAAACATTAAGATCTAAACAATTGGATAATAATAATAATAAAAAAATAACTATATGGACTGTCAAATTCTAGTACCTGTGGGTGAACAATGCCAAAAGTTCCTATCCTCTTCCCTTTGTATATGATGCTAGCTTGTCTCCCCAAAAGAAACTCAGGCTCCTTCATTGGATAACAATATGTAACTAAGCAAGGCAGATTGACATAGAGGTGGTATAATATGTAGGGAGGCTTATGGGCCAGAAGATGACCCAAAACGTTTTTTGAGTGTTTTACATATGATTAAGATCTGTATACAATGATTTACTGGACTACTTTAAACCTGTTTCCTTTTGAGGCAACTTCTTTTAAAATGAGCGGTTTGAGATTAACATAACCATCACAAGTAACAAGGCTGGCGATTGCAAGTCATCGAGCAATATGGAAAAGTACTTACATCTGACCGCTCAATGTAGTAACCAGTATTATCCCCAGCCAATACAAAAGGGGTGCCTGTTACTTCCATGATTCTGTCAACCAAGCCATGTATCAACTGCAGATAAAAAAGAGAGTACAAGATCAAATCAGAAGACAAAAATGTATAAACGAAACATCATCACATGAAATATCAATTATCCACATTTTAGATAATCATAAGAATGTTTTAAAAAGAAGGTGCTATTTTGATTTTAAAGAACTAAAATGGGCGTCTAATTTCACTACCTAGATTTGAGTTTTGACGAGGTAAATAGATTAACTAAAAAAAGTTACTGAACAGGAAAAAGAGAGAGAGAGAGAGAGAGAGAGAGAGAGAGAGAGAGAGAAAACGAGTTCTGTTAAAATGAATCTTACACATGTATTTTCATATATCAAAGAGGAAACATAAACAAATATCTGAAAGCACAATATTACCTCGAAACCGGAAGTAGCGCCACAGTAAAGAGCTGCCAATTGGCGACGATTAGTGGCCCCAACATCTTTTAACTCATCCAATACTGTTACATCACCTACTTCAAATATCTAGAGTTCGAATGAGTAGTAAGAATAACACTAAGCTCAACTATAAGCAAAACAATGAGAAGGTGCCCCTCCAACTTAAGATCATGGAGATGACCTGATTCATTAAGATGATATAGCCCATTTTACCTTGATAGGTTTCGGATGATCTTTATTGTGTGCTGTTGTTTTCAGTATCCCAGCCATGAGACTGCTTCTTACAACCTTCATGATTCAAGAGTTAAACAAGTTTTTGGCAAGATGTAATCTCCCTACTTAAATCACTAAAAAATAGAAGCAGTTGGCAGAATCTAGCCATGCCACAGCAGCAATTAATAATTTTGAGCTGTCTCTTGAGTTTATAAATCAGTTTTCCACTTTGCCTATCGTATTTTGGTAATCAATGTTTCACTGTAAAAGTTCTTTTTCCACGACCTTCTCTTTTGTTTCAACGTGTTAATGATTAAACTAGGTTATGATTTCATAAGCTTGAAGCATCCAGTTCTACTTATTTATCCTTCTGATGAATTAAAAAAATAGTTAAACTCTTATTATATATTTTTTTCTACACACAAGAGTAGAATTGGAAGCAAACCTCAAAATCTGCAGAGCGAGGATTTCCAATGATAACTGCAGTTGATTTGTCATCTTTACGGTTCAGCATGGGGAAATTCTCTTTGTAAGAGCATAAGATCCATGTTAACACTTCTGTATAACCACACAGTGCGATCTAAAAAGAAAAACAAACCAAAAAGACATCAGCACATACAACAAAAAATTCACATAAAATGATGCATGCAACAACTATAATTTAGCAAGATATAGTGCAAGAAATTACTGTCCTATTTCATTCACGTTTAAACTACAACTTGATTTATGGATATGCACTTATATATACATGGCTACATTTGAATATGTGCATATAAATGAAGACATGCTAACCCTCAAAAGTTAAAAAAAAACAATAAATGTGGTTTCCCATGTGAAAAAAGGCAAAAGAACAACAGGTTGTCAACTTGTCACTGGAAAGATTTGATATCTAAATAGAAAACTAGATGTGGCAAAAATGAATGAGTTGTGAACCAGGTCAAAAGCAGTAACGTCTTGGTTTGTTGGGGTTGAGTTGACGGAAAACACTTTTTATCCAAAACTTTAAATTAAATTATAAGTGCTTATTTTGCCAAATATGAAAACATACTATTTCAATGGTAATCTATTTGTTAAATAAAAAAATTAAAGTTTTATGAATTCAAAATACACTTTGCAAGACTACCCATCCCTTATCCTGTTCACACTTCTCTTTTATGATTAACTTTTTGCTTTTACAGTTTTGGCCAGTTAGAGATAATTAAAATCCGTTTATAAATCAATGGGTCAAAATTAGAAACTGAACTGATCCTTATAGTGAACAATAAAAGAAGTTCCGCATGTTAATGGTAAATATTTACCTCTGTTCTAATAAGGTCACTGAACTGATTCAGAGGCAAGGGCTTCAAAGATGCAGGTATCTGCTTTGGAATTTTATTGAAACCATATGCAATTGCCACGTCCTTTGGAATTTGTTACAATAAAACAGATATTTCATGTCAGTTGTATTAAATAAGAGGCATTGTTAATAACGGATTATATAATACAAAAATAAATATAATAATAATACTAGTAACAGAATAAATGATAATAATAATAATAATAATAATAATAATAATCATCATAATAATAATAATAGTAATGAATGTACTTCCGTTCCATACCTCTGCTACATCACATGCATGAAGAACATCACTTCTGGTTGGGGGAACAGACACAGTAAAAGTACATTCGTTATTTTCTGAGACAGATTGTTCCACACATAACTGCATTTTGTTCAGTAACCCAGCAACCTGGAAGAAAGTTACAAATAAATAATATTCTAACAGCTGTCAAGAGCATGACACATCCATGCTCTTCATTCCGTTTAGCAATGCCTCTATCTACAATAATTAATATAACTGTTTAGGCATGTTTTACATATTTGGCATGTTTTGTACCTTATTTGCCTCTAATGAAACCCCAGCGATATGATTTATGTAAGATAAAGACACCTTCATGTCATAGGGGGATAACTCAGGACAAATATAGGATTTCCCATCAGGATATGTTACTTCAACTGGTTCAACCTCAAACTTCCGTTCGCAGTACACAGAGAACATTGTAACCTGCAGTAAAAGTTACATAATCTTATCAATTTTTTGTGGTTCAAATGAATTGAAAGATTATTGAGAAAAACATGCAAGAGAATTCTTCTACACTTGACCATTGTGTTCAAAACAATCTTGGCCTTGGTCAAATCAGTGGCTGTGCATTCGATGAATACATTCTTGGTCTTCAAAGAGATAGCTGAGTGTGCTCCATTAATTATTGGGGGAAGAGACAATACAGTTCTGCAAAAATCAATAGGTAGTTTGTAGATTAAATAATCATCAGATTGGAAAACATGATAAAATAGGACCTACAAATTAACGTAAAAAATATGGTAGAATTTTCTCAATTAAACATGTATTTTAACATATGTATTAAAACTAGAGATGACAGTATTAACTCACGTTTATAGAAATATTAGGTTCAAGGTCTTTTTTATTTATATTTTTTTAAATAATTGTAAATGGGTCAAAGGTGGAATTGAAAGTTAACCAAAAGTGTATGTTTAATGCATTAAATATCAAAAACTAATCAACAGACAAATTTGTACACATATTTGACTCCCTAATTGTTTGCAGAATAAACTTTTGATATTTGGACAAAATGTGTTTTAGGCCAACCCAAACCTCTCCAACCAAAATTGCCATGTTACTCAACCTGCCCATTTTGTCACTTAACTAAAACCAGAGGACAAGAAGGCTACAATACCAAACACAGAACCATGACATTATAATATAACCGCATAAGCAGTATAAGAAAACTAGAATCACCCCCAGACAGTACGAAAGGGCAAATAAAGATGACAATAATAGGGAGTTATACTATAATATCATAATATATGTTGACAATTCTATGTGACTTATTTTGTTATAGATACTTGACCATTTACGATTCTTCTAACGCCAACAAATTCAGAGATGCTAAACTATGAAACTTCAACATAAATAGCCATAAATACTAAAAATTCAAAGCTGGATACCTGTTTCGATCATAAATAACAGGAAAAACAGGCGAGTCTTCAATTATGTGCAAGTACTTCTTCAATTTCAAATCAGACTGCCATTTCATAAAGACAACAGGGCATCAAAACGTAAATGAAAGCACATATCACTCTCTCAACAACCAGAAAGTATCTCACAGATTTATATGTATACAAACGTAAATGAAAGCATGATCTACCTTGTAAAACTCCATCAGCTTATCAGCTTTAAAAGTTTCCACCTATAAAAAAGTCATCACCACTGCATAAGCAAAATTCTTGCTACAACCAATTGGAAATAAGCCAAGTAAACAATAATGACATCGGAACATAAAGGTTGTAATTTCCCAACGTTACATATGAGTTTGTCTTGATATATTGGGAAATGTAAGTAGATGTCAGTGACTTCATATTTAATGTATGCTAATATGCGCAAATCAAGTTAAATAATGCTCCTTTTTACCTGTTTTAGTGGCTTAAACTCTATCTCTGATGGTGGCAAAGCCTGAACAAATAGAGAAAGGAAAAAGGATAAAGCATCAAGTGATAAAAGATTGCTGAAACAACCCTTTCTTAACTTGCAAATAAACATATCACCAAAATGTAATGAAATATTTATATGTTCTCTGGAGTACTCAGGGGCATTTAGGTGCCTATTGGGCTTTTCACACATATGTCACTTCATGTGCACAGATCTGACTGTACTTAACAAATTCACAAACCTCATATGTGAATGGGCCATCTATTGTGTCCAAATCATGTGTTCCAATAGCAACCAGGGTTCTTCGCCTGAAAAATATAAAGGTAACAAGCCAAGAAAGTATCTTAAAAGACAAGATATATACATATATACATACATAGATATGAATCTTGCACCCTACAATCAGCAACAAAAGTAAAATTCATATGTGACCTGCATATATTCTGATGAAGCTTATCTTGGAGATCAATAAAGCTGTTATATCTCGCCTCATCAAAAGTTATACCTCTCAAAACAGCACAAACAACATACGGACGTATCAAGGATGTCTAGTAAAATCAACAAAACGCATATTATCTACCAAATATATGAAAGTGAAAAGTTCTCTGCTTTAAAGAAGCATAGCACACCAGGGCTGGTCTATTAATAATACCTCAGGCTTTACATGCATTTTCAGCATAGATTCCTTACTGATACCAGCAAGTTTATAATTAGGTACAGAATCAACGCCACAAAATATGCGCAGTGACTGAACAAGTCCCTCAAGACAAAGCAAATCATATCTGCATTTTAAATGAGCGTTATAAAATCTATTTAGAAAAGTCCACATCAGATATTTTACACTAAAAACCCATACTTCAAATCCACTGACTACTCCATTCGATATTAAAAGCCACACATTAATTGTTTTGTTTGAACTTAAACTTCTCAAATGTATAAAGGCTATGGAATAGAAGAATTTAGCTACAGCATTTTTTGGTACCATGTACTTAGAAAGGTCTACTATCACATACCAAAAATTTAGATATAGATAACCTCTATACAGGAATTATTATATAAATAACCTCTACGCAATCTAAAAAGCTACATGTACAACTTCTCAATGCACAAAATTTATCCATGTACAAGAGGTGCGCCTCATGTACACGCTCGTCGCCTCACACCATCGCCTGTCTTGCTTGAGAGTGCCTCACACCTAGGCACGCCTTAAGCATCTGATTTCATAAATTTTCAAACAAAAATAGGGCTCAATTGACAAGAAAACAAATATGCTCCTCAGTTCTTTTCCTAAACTTGGCTTCAAGAGAGTTATCTTAAATCTAGAAAAAGTCTATTATACAAAATGATATTTCCATGCGAAGTGTACAAAGTAATCACGCAAAAGAAACATTACGGGTGGAATTATACCGCAAGTGTTATAATTGATCACATAAAGATGAAATTATCACGCAAAGGTGGAATTATCACGCTTAAAAGTTCAAAACATGAGCAACGATGAGTAACGCTTAAAAGTTACCTATTGGCAGGGACGTCAATTTTGTAGATAATCTCTTCATCACCACCAACCTCGTCCTCTTCCTTCAGATGCTTCTCCTTTCTTATAATCGCTTTCTCAGTCGTCTGATATATCAAACCAAAACTCAATAAATCATACACATCTTACCTACATTCAAATGAATCAGCATATGCGAATACTCACCACATCGTCGAGCTCGATTCCGAACTCGAAGCATAACTCATCGAATTCATCTTGTGCTGAGAATAACAATATAACAATAATGGAACATTAAAATGAAACTGTTAAGAGAGGATGAGAAATTGAGATTGAAACTCACTGTAAGTGCGCCCTAGGGCTTGGAAAAGGAGGTCTCTTCCGACGCTGACTGTAGGCATGATGGATCGAAATCACAGATACCGGAGAGCTGAAGTGGATGATGTTAACTGTTAAGAAGAAGTTGAAATTGGAAGTATGAATGGAGGCGTTCTACCTGTAGGCGTTCTTCCGACGCTGACTATAGGTCAAATAGTTTTTTTTTTCTTTTCTTTTTAACCGCAATGTTTCCGAAGATATTTGTTACCTTAATAGTGGCCGCAACCCCAACCGAAAACTCACAGCTATTGAAAAACCTTTTGGTTCTATTTTTGCATAGAATGAAACTTAACTCAAGATCTTATCGTATCTACATGTATTGCGTACATCACCTTAGCCGTTTGGGCTAAGGATCATTGGTAAAAGTGATACGCCACGAAACAAGATTTAAAAATAGTTAAGTTCGGCTTTTTAACATTTTTAAGAATTAAAACCAAACAAGTCTGGACTCACAGCGTCTCAGAAGTCAAGAGATAGGGTTCGAATTATTATTTATGTGAAACCAATTGGTTTGCTTTCAATTTGATTTTACAATTTGGGGTGTACGATAAAAATAAGTTGGTCCGAAATTTTATATCGGTGTATGTTTTTATGGAGAAAATTGAATTTATACCTATTGGTTTTAGAATTGGTTTCAAATTGATGATGTCTTCAGACTTGATTATCGAGTCCATTGAAAAGCTTAGTAAATGAGCAATTGGGTTAAAATGATTACTCAAAAAAATAGAGTTACATTTACATATACATACTACTCATCTGATATCAAAAAATAGGCTAAACACAAATGTATATACTCAATTTGAGTTATCAATTTAATCGAATTGAGGTTGTTTATTTCCTAAAGTTTCTTTCGTCAAGAATTGATTCATGGCTGCTTCAAATAACTCATTCTTGGTACTTGTATTTAGGGCTGCAAACGAACTGAACATTCAGCGAACAGTTCGTGAACCGTTCAGCGGGAAGGTCGTTTATGTTCGTTCATTTAGTAAATGAACGAACACGAACAAGAAAATTTCGCTCGTTTAGTTAAACGAACGAACATGAACACGAGCCGTGTTCATGTTCGTTTTATGTTCGTGAACGTTCGATAATGTGTTCATTTATGTTCGTTAATGTCCGTTCGTGAACGTTCGACAATGTGTTCGTTTATGTTCGTTAATGTGTTCGTTTATATTCTTAATTTTTGTGTCGGTTATTTTTATGACTATTATATCAAGTATTTTTTTTATATTTATGTTAAGTACTTATTTATTTTTGATTGATTTTGTGTAGTGTTTGTAATATAAATGTAAATTTTATTCTAAAATAAATCTATAATCATTTGTATTCGTTTGTGTTTATGAGCTTTTGTTCATGAACAGTTGTTTGTGTTCGTTTGATTATGATTGTGTTCATTTGCATTCGGTAAGTGTTCGTGGACAGTTCATGAACATGTTCATTTTCTTAATGAACGAACATGGACAAAAAATCTCGTTTAGTAAGTGTTCGTGAACAGTTCATGAACAAGTATATTTCTTAACGAACGAACACGAACAAGGCCTTGTTCGTGTTCGTTCGGTTCGTTTGCAGCCCTACTTGTATTTGTTTTTCATATTTTTAACCTTTTAAGTTTTAGTATTTATAATGATGCGGGTCAAGTATTCTTAACGAACGAACACGACTCTTTGGCTACAGTGATATTTGAGTATCTTCAAAATTGACCACCACACTTTCAAAGGCCACTGAAGTTATTTCACTTTCACAGATCTTGGCCTTGAGTGTGGGCCGACAAGTTCAACGATTTTAAACAGAACCATTTGAAGTTGGTGAAGTTTTGGAATTCAAGATTGATGAGGAAGAATATGGAAATGAGTGTTATAGAACCTAAAACAAAGCTTTCAAAGATTTCATGAAGGATACTGAAAGCCATTTAAAGACGATGAAAACTAATTTTCTAATGAGATAAACTTAAAAAAGTTTAAAATAATACTATAAAGAAGACATAAAGCTCCACTCTATCTTTCACCTGTGAATTATCATCACCTATGAAGCATTTGTAATTTATAATTTACATATGGAGAAATATTTGTTTGTTATTTTGTTTTATTGTTTATATTTTCTTAAATAGACAGATAGTATTTTCTATATCATTTATGAATACGACTTTAATCTCACATAAAATTATAAACACTTATAACAAATACTTAAAATTATTATGGAAGTTATTATTCGTTTCTTTCTAAATTGTTACTAATGTGAATACATGTTAAGAGTTTTAATTTTTATTTTAATTTGATATTAAAAATCTAAACTTTTAAGTGCTAAATCTCAATATATGACGACTCTTTGCATTTATTACAGTTTATTTTTATAACCACGTAATTTTTAGAATTCCGAATATATTATTGTTATTTAATTTTCTTTTACATTTCAATACCTAAAACCGAGCCACTATTTTTTTTAGTGTCGAAATGATAGTTGTTACTATGGTTTTGAATTCACGTTTTGATATTCAGTCTGTAGTGGAGTTTATCGTGCAACGCGCGTAAAATGATTTCTAATTTGTAAAGAAAATCTATTTTATTTAGTTAATTTATTCTATTTTTTAAGTTCTCAAACTTTCATACTAAATCATATGATGGTAAATCAAGAACAAAACTGATTTGACTAATGATAACTACGAAGTTAACGTTGACTTTCTACATAATATAAAATTCTTATGAAAAATTTGATAAAGAATATTAGTTAAAAGAGTAAATTAATATTTGCGTCTCTAACGTTTGTTTATTTTAACCTGTTTGCATCCCTATAGTTTCAAAGCCTTGATTTGTATGCCTGACGTTTATAGTTTTAACCGTTTGCATCACTAATGTTTTTATTATGTAACCATTTGAATTAAAATAACTAACGGTGTTAGTCAAGTATGTTAACAGGCGCCACATTATTTGTTGTTTGTAAGGGTATTTTTGTCATTTTTTTTAATCCTATTTTTTTTATTATTTTTATAATTCCATATATTTCCAACCCACCTACCACCACCCCATCTCCGCCTTCTCATCCGCCCACTGGACCTTCTTCTCCTCCGCCTCCTCCGCCCCCACCGCCGCCTCACCACACCACCTCACCACCCTCTCCACCTCTCACATCATTTCCTCCGTCGACCTCAAATACCACTAACAACTCATCTTCTCCAAAGTTGAATCCACCAACACCACTCCCACCGACTGGTTCCAAACGTCACACCACCTTCTTCAACCCAAAGAACTCGTCTTGTCGTCGACGAAACTCCCCTCCTCCGCGTCCGGTGATTATCTGACTCTGCTATCGGATCTTGAAACCCACCCAATCACCACCGCCACCATCTCTCTGAATCATTAGGTAACTGCAACGATCTCCCACATCCGATCAAATCCACCTTCAAAATCACCAACCTTTGTTCCCCAAAGAGCTCCGATCTGTACCATGTTAGTAGTTTTCTATTGATGTTCAGATGTTTTCATAGTTAAAATATTTTGACAGAATTCGATCATATATTGAAATTTTAATATAATACATAACATAAAGGGGCAACTTTATAGAAATATAACCAAGTTTGAAACTGTTTCAATTAAGTCATTGAAACTTTTCTTGTCTCTCTAAAGTCACTGAAGTTTGATTTGATGTTTTAATCATATGTAATTGACAGGTTTTCAGGTAACCATTGATGATGTGTTAGTTCTTATTAAAAAAAATTTAATCTTTAACGTGATGTGAAAAATATAGATAATGACATATAAAATCCAACTAATATAAATAATATCCACCTAAGCATTAAAAGATATATTTTGATTTTATAAAATCCAACTAATATAAATAATATCCACCTAAGCATTAAAAGAAAGTTAAAAAGTAAAAAAAAATATGGTAACCTGATTACCGGGTAATTACACAATATTAGAACATTAAACGAAAGTATAATTACTTTATAAGGACAAAAAAAGTTTCAGTTACTTAATTAGAATAGTTTACAAACTTGGTTACATTTCTGTGGCATTTTTCCTAACATAAAATCAATATTCATGTGTTATTGCTAATTGGAAAAGTTTTTTTTAATAAATAAAGTCACTAAAAAATTGTGTAAGATTAAGTATATCATAAAAATAATTTAACATCTATCAACTAATAAAGTTACAAAATAGAAGATTGGTTATAAAATTTTATCAACATATTTTATACAAGAGAGTTAAAAAATATACTTTATTAATATTATTATTTTATAAATCTAGTTTTAATTTGTTTTAGACATCCCAATTCTCATAACTCAAGCACTCGTGTTCCAGCAAGTATTAACTTTATTCCGGTGTGACATTGTAAGTGTGATGGGGGCGTAAAAGACGCAGCCACATGGGGGGCGGTGTTGCGCGACAACAACACCTTTAGTCCCCTACGCCGCTAAAACACCCCACCGTGTCACGCCCACTTGTCGAGCCACACCACCTCCCACGCCACCTCCAATGGTCATATTTTCGACCGTTACCCACCCCCACCCACCCCCAACGCCTAGTTGCCAAAAAATACAGAAAAAAATTACACTATACATACAACCTAAAACTCACAAATTTACACACCAATTCAAAAAATATCCTCTATTTACTCTACTCACTTACAAATTTAAAAAAATGACCTGTGATATTTATTTTGTTTCCTCCTCATTCTCTTCGGATGGTTCCCATTCTGACAAGTTGGATTTTTTAGTCTTTTTGCCGAGCACGTCGATGGGGTTGAAAGTTCGAGAAAAAAGGTCTTGAAACTGGATCGTGTTGGAGCTAATAACGTTCTTATAAACGATTATTTTGTGGCGAACCCAAAATACACAAGTGAGATGTTTAGAAATAGGTTTCGGATACCTCGAGATTTATTTCTACGCATTGTTGAAGATATACGGAACAACTTTCATGGTTTAAAGAAGGGTACGATAGGAGGCGGGAAGAAAATTTCACGGCGGTTCAAAAGTGCACTTCGGTAATACGTTAACTCGTAATAGGTAATTCACCCAACACATACGACGAATACTTATCTATGTCTGCTAGGACTTCTGGTGAATATTTTTGCAACGCTGTTATTGATCTATACGGTGATGAATATTTACGAAGGCCCACCAGTCATGACATTGCATTATTGTACACTACACATCAATACAGACATGGCCTTCCGGGCATGCTCGGTAGTATTTATTGCACTTATTGAGAATGGAGAAATTGTCCTACGCGATTACGAAGACAATATAATCGAGATGATAAAGATGGTCCAACAGTGATTCTCGAAGCAGTGGCGTCACAAGATTTGTGGATTTGACTTGCTTATTTTTGTGTAGTCGGTTATAATAACCACATTAATATTCTCAATCAATCTCCAATCTTCACATGAAAATTGAATTGAACCACCCCGATATGTTCGTTTGATGTTAACGGACATCGATATAAACGTGGTTACTATTTAGCCGACGGTATATATCCTTCATAGTCAACTTTTATGAAGTCATATTATTATCCAGTTGAATACAAAGAAAATAAATTTAGAAAAGTGCAAGAGTCCGTACAAAAGGCGTCGAATGAGCTTTCGGTGTTTTTAATGCAAGATGGCAAATAATTGCTCGACCGGCTAGGGGGATGAAAGTCGAGAGGATGAGAAGTCAAATGTACACTTACATTATACTCCATAAATATGATTATAAAAAATGATGGCAATGTTGTTTCTCCCCGTGCACATTCGAGATCCACCGACAAATCCGGTTGAGAACAAAAATACAATTTTGGAGTTGTGCGATGAGAACACACATTTTAGACTTAGATTCGATCTCGTGGAACACGCTGCTAAGAATGTGGATATTACGGTTTCTAATAACTAAGAATAATTTGTTTTGTCATTATTATTAATTTCTTGTATTTTTAATTTTAATGTAGTTTTTAAGTTTAATGTTGTTTTTAAATTTAATGTAGTTTTTATTTTAATGAAGTAATTTAAGAAAAAAAATTGGTGTGCTATGATATGGTGTGAGTGCCCCCATCAAATTGATGTGTTGTGGTGTGGTATAGTTTGATATGATATTATTTGATTGGTGTATGTGTGATAGGTGTGGCATGAGTACCCTCACCACCCTAAGTTCATGACCTTGTATAAACAGACCAAAATAAAAGATTGATTCACCAACAAATAGGGTAGCAAACGAATCGAATATTTTGCAAAATTTTCATCAATTGTTCAGATGGAAATTCGTTTATGTTTAATAAATGAATAAACAAGAATAAGAAAATTTCATTCGTTTGGTTAAATGAATGAAAATGAACATAGACCGCATTCGGCCATTTACGTGCGTTAAAGTTCAATGACATGTTTGTTTTTGTTTGTTAATCTTCGTTTGTGTTTATTCATTTAAAGATTTTTATATTCATATTTTATTTTATTTTTTTAAAATAAGAAACCCTAGTTAGACTATATGTATTCGCCAACATCTTCTACTTGATCATTTGTATTTATTTGTGTTTATGAACTTTCGTTTGTGTTTTTTTATATTAATAAATACTTTTTTGTGTTCATTTACCTTTATTTATATGTTTGTTTGCGTTTGGTAAATGTTCGTGAAAAGTTCTAAGAATGTGGATATCACAGTTTCTGATAACGAAGAATAATTTGTTTTATCATTATTATTAATTTCTTCTATTTTTTAAATTTTAATGTAGTTTTTAAGTTTAATGTTGTTTTTAAATTTAATGTAGTTTTTTATTTAAATGAAGTAATTTAGAAAAAAAAATTGGTGTGCTATGGTGTGGTATGAGTGCCCCCACCAAATTGATATGTTGTGGTGTGGTGTAGTTTGATATGATATTATTTGATTGATGTATGTGTGTTAAGTGTGGCACGAACACCCCCACCACCCTAAGTTCATGACCTTGTGTAAACACACCAAAATAAAAGATCGATTCACCAACAAATAGGGTAGCAAACGAATTGAACATTCTGCAAAATTTTCATCAATTGTTCAGATGGAAATTCGTTTATGTTTAATAAATGAATAAACAAGAATAAAAAAATTTCATTCGTTTGGTTAAACGAATGAAAATGAACATAGACCGCATTCGGCCATTTACGTGCGTTAACGTTCAATGATGTGTTTGTTTTTGTTCGTTAATCTTCGTTTGTGTTTATTCATTTAAAGGATTTTATATTCATATTTTATTTTATTTTTTTTAAAATAAGAAACCCTAGTTCTACTATATGTCTTCGCCAACATCTTCTACTTGATCATTTGTATTTATTTGTGTTCATGAACTTTCGTTTATGTTTTTTTATATTAATAAACATTTTTTTTGTGTTCATTTGCCTTTCTTTATATGTTTGTTTGCGTTCGGTAGGTGTTCGTGAAAAGTTCATGAACATATTTATTTTCTTAATGAACAAACACAAACAAAAAATTTTGTTTGGTAATTTTCAAGAATAAGTAATGAATGCAAGTTCATTATCTTTATGAACAAACACAAACAATACCTTATTCGTATTTGTTCGATTCGTTTCCAACCCCTAAAACAAATGAACAAACTAACAAATTACCAAAACAATAAATATCTTTTTGGGTCTTCTCTTGCTATAACCCACAAACCCAATATCATTTTACGAACCCATTTACATATTTTAAAGAGAAATTGTTATCTTTTAAAGAATATTTTTTATTATCTGAACTTCGTTTGACAATCAAGTAAAAGAGTCTAAGAGTATTCTTAATTCATCATAGTTCATCGTCCTCATCCTTAAATTTTAATAAAAATCATCAAAACAAACACTCTATTATATTTCATTTCTCCTCTACTCACAATCACTTTAAAATATATTATAAAAAATTATAAGGTTTGCATAGTAAATCATCAAATTTACAGATAACAGTAATATTTTCTCTTTTATCCATTCGCGTGTTTTATTTTATAAATTATAGTAACAGTGATGAGGATCTGGACCGTGAATGCTCTAAGTTATTGATAGTTTTTAAACTAATATGTAATTTTCATGAGACATCAAGTTGATGAATACAAGATTTAAAATCGATTATAACATTTCTTATTTTAAAATTCAAGTTTGTGTGATCAAACTTTTCAAGTGAAACTATTGATAAACTTTTACTAGATATTTTAAACTCTATATTTATTAACTTGTTTATTTGAGTTAGGTTTACCTTCAACTATCGAGTTAAATATAGATAAGATATCTAGAAAAGATTTTAAAAGTGGTTTAAAGTGTATTATTGTTAGAGTAGGTGATAATAAAATGATATTAATCTAATAATGAAAAAAATTGGGCTTGACATGTGTATTATATTGTTTTTAAGGGAAATGACATTTTGGTCGTTATGTAAAATAAATTAGATCATTGTGTCTAGCACGTTAGATAATTATGTAAATTTTTTTTCATCATTTGTTATATGTATCTATTATTGTATTTTACGTTTAAAGATAAGTTTTTGTTTTTGTTGTTTTTTATTATTATCTAAATTTGTTGTTATTTTATTATTGTGTTTTACAATAAAAAATATACTATTATATTATTTCATCATTATGTTTTTCAAAATATGCATAACGTTCAAGAAAACACAACGACGAACAAAAAAAAAAACACAATGAGACATATATCATTATGTTTTTTGTTTCATATAATTTTGTGTTATTGTGTCATTGTTTTTCAAGTTTTAGAAATTTATTGTTATTTTATCACTGTGTTTTACAAACTAAAAGTACACAACAAATTTATTTCACTATTATGTTTTTTTAGAATTCACCATTTTTTAGAAAACACAATATAGAGTTTAGAAAAAACAATAACAAATAAAACACACAATAAACTGGATTAAAAACACAATGACGAACATAAAATATACGAGTTAAAAACATAATTTCGTATATTTTTATATAACGATACTGTATTCATTTTAAAAATAAAAGTACTCGCTTTTATGGTGTAACTTTTTAAAATATAATAATGGCATAATAAGAGTTATAACGTGTAAATAAACTGGATGAATTTGAAAAAATCAACAAAAGTGGTCATGTTTAAAATACTCATTATCTCAATAATTTATTTAAAAGATTGATGGTATAGATTAATCTTACATTTTTAACATTACATTTTTATTAAGTTATAAAACCTCACACACTCCCTTAATTAAAAGTTAATTTGCTTGAAAAAATTAATAATAATTCACGTTTTAACATCAAAAATTAATATCTGGATGATTAGTATCATAATCTTGGTTTGGCTTTTAATAATTAAACTCAGACATTTTCAAAGTCACATCACAGAGCACACAGATTTTAGTTTACGATGATACACCATTACACCTATATATGTAAACAAATAATATATACCATGCACTTTGGTTTCTATTGACTATGAATCATGAATGCTAGAAATTATACCTTTATAAAAATGAAAATGCCATAAGTCACTGTGACGTTTTTGCTACATATTGAATGCTTGCTTCTAGACTAAAGTCAAACCATCTTAATAATAAATTTCAAAATATATTATAACTATAACCAACACAATGTTATTGCGATAAATGGATTATAATGGTATATAATTTTACTTTTTATGAAAGCTATAAAAATAATATAGTGTAGATAGAACATACATACATGGATATGTACACAGTGTACGCTTCTTGTCAAATGTCATAAGTTAAAAAAGTATGTGAAACATACAAAGTTGCCTCCAATCTATAATATCATTTTTATCTTTGGATGAAAAACGGGATAGCAATTTCATAAACAGCAAGAAAAGAAAAGAAAAGCTAAATTGGGATGTGATTATATTTTTATCCACTTTATTGTTTTGATATCGTACCCTAAAATAAAAATCTCTCTATATCTCGCAACATTTATAGCGGATTTGAAGGTGAAAGAACTTATAAACAAAAATAAAAAATAAAGGGATGTATAAGAAAACATAAGGTTTTAATAAGACAACTAAAATACTCTCTTTATTTGTAAGAAAAGTACACATGATAAAATTTACAAAACAAATCTACATATGAGTTATTTATTTAACAAATAATATAACATCAAACTTGCCGTATCATCTAGGTTGTTCAAAAAGCTTGCGGCTCGGTAGCTCGTTCGAAAATAGCTCGAAGTAGCTCGCTCGAAATCGGCTCGTAATTTATAAACGAGTCGAGCCGGCTCGGTTCGGTTTGTAAATAAGCCGAGCCCGAGCCAAGGCTAGCTTGGCTCGTGGCTCGCTCGTTAGCTAGCTCGTAGGCTCGCTCGTTGGCTCGCTCGTTGGCTCGTTCGTTGGCTTGCTCATTGGTTCGCTCGTTAGCTCGTTTAAGTTTAAACCAAAATTATAAATTATAAATCAAATTAATGACATATTATATAAAATAAACCATACACATAAGGTTATTTTCATATTTTATATCGAGAAACTAATTATAAAGTACAAAAACATGATTATACTTATTGAAATAACAATTTATGTAATTATTTTCAACGAATCAAAATAAACAAATGTAAAAAATATTATTTATTTTTTTATATATATACAAATATATACAAAAATAAAAAAATATATTTTTTAAAAGATAAATAAATTGGTTCGCGAGCCGGCTCGGCTCGTTTATAAACGAGCCAAGCCCGAGTTCGGATTTTGAGCTCGTTAAAATAAACAAGCCGAGCCAGCTCGGTTCGGGTGGGCTCGGGCTCTGTTCGTTTACAACCCTAGTATCATCATCATCATACACTATTAAGATTGAACGAATAAAATCATTAGTGTTTTTGTTGATGTGAAGTGTTCGACACACTTTCTTTAAAAAAATATTCCTTTGCTCACGAATTTATTTCCCAGGGTATAACAACAAGAAACAGTAATTGTACACCATCTAACCCGAAATTCACCATGGAAATTGTGTGTGTGTATGTTTGCGTGTTTGATTGTGCTTAAGAGCATACACAACCTCTCACGACTAGTTTGAACTTTGAAGCTCCCATGTGTGTAGCATCTTTAAGTGTATCTCAACTAAGGCATAATCCTTGGTTATAAGATTGAAACCAACATGAAACTCATCACTATTAAACTTTGTGTTAAATTTTAAATTATATTAAGCGTCTTTAATAAATTTAAATAGTTTAATGTTGTACGTTGTTTCAACTAAGGTATTAAATGTCTTCAAGACCTTAGTCATACATGATGGGAAAAGGTTGTTAAGTCCAATCGAGTTGTGGAACCAATCTTCCTCCGATAGCAATCATAACATCAGAGTAGAGGAACACGAGCAGCATAGGAACTAATCATCCTCTCACACTAGAAGATACTCTAATGATCACAACCATTGCTTGCCTCGCACCAAAGGTTCTCAACTCGTCATCCTTTGATCACTCTGCTCACCAAAAATACTAAGGCGGCTTTCGGCGATACGAGTATGTGAAATGAAAGTGCCCCATTAAAGCACCTATCGTCCACACCACGTGTGTGCAAGTGCGAGTTAGTGCATGTGCGAATAATTGAGTCCCTATTTGCGTCCCCTACTAAAGAAAAACAATTAATAAGGAGTGCTTCTCCTTGTATACCACTTTAAGTTTTGTCCCTCTTACGTAGGATAAGTTCCCATATATTCATTTCCCTTCTAATTTTCAAAGTTATGTAAGTTTAAAAAAAACACCTTCAGCTTCAATATCTGATTTATCTTGTTTTCATTTAAGACAAAGTTTCATTTGTTGTTATTTATCTTAATTTCATTTAAGACACAGTTTCATTTGTTGTGATGGTATCACAAGATAGAACACAAACCCATTAAACTTTAATTATATAAATCACAATTACATATAATTATATATATTTAAAATTAATTAAAACCCTATTTTCACTATACTTCCTACTGGATGATGATCAGTTTATCTCTCTAATAACTTAGAAAATGTTTTATATGAAACAAAAAAGTATGGTTTAAATACATTGTCGCACATTTGAGAAATAACACCGTTTTGAAACATATAGATGCAAAGTGTTTCAAAATCACACATAAAAAGCAAACAATACTATTCATACAAATAATAATCTCACAAAAATAAACATAACAAATATGCTTTATATATTAGTATTAATTAAAATAAATAGTGAATCACAAAAATCATGCATCCAAATTTAGAACATATTAGACCAGTGTGTACAAATGAAGCTATTCGGGTAATGTTCCCACCATTTCCATCATGTCACATTAGGTTTTCATCTTGCTTCTACTTCTTCTCCCTTTAAAACCTTCTTTGTTGCTTTTCCAAATCAGCACCATCCTACTTCCATTGTAAAAATCTCATCTCTCATGCCATATATTTTAAAATCTTATGAATCACTATTATTGTCATATATATATATATATATATATATATATATATATATATATATATATATATAGATTCGGATTAAAAAATATTATGATTGTTATATATGTCGATAAGTTGTAATGGAAATTCTATGAAGCGTCATGAGCTTGTTGAATGCTAAAAGAGTAGCAAAAACCTTTGAAAATATAAATTTTCCTCTGCCGAACCAGCAACAATGTCGGTGAAACAGCTGCTACCTTTTCAGTAGTGTTTTTCTTTGAGTGCGAGACCCGCCTTTTCGGCCGGCTAGGATCCCTTCGCTTCATTAGAAATTGGACCCGGACCTTCTTTCTTCTCCTGCGGAGCCCTGATAAAGTAACCGGCGGCAGGTTAGTACAGTTCTCCTGCTTGCGGATTTTTCCCTGCGCTGATTCAGGAGCCTTCTTCTTTCTAAAATTTAAGATGGAATAATATACACAATAAAAACTAAACTGAAATTGATGATTATATATCATAGTCAATTATGTATAATATTGGTACAATATGGAGTGGATGAGAAATGACTTTTAATGAAATCTATACATATGGTAGAAAATGATGCGTTAAATAAGAAAAGTTCTCCTAATCAGTTTATGAACATAAATAAATGGTCAAAATAGAAAAAAAGTATGTAAAGGATTGTCAATGGTCGAAGCATTGATATCAAGATTTTAAAAATATATTATATAAATTTAATAAATTCTATATTTATAGATCGACTAAAATAATGAGGTCGGAATATAGTGTGGTCCAAGTGGGAAGTAGCCAAGGATCACTTGCATGTGTAAAGGGGATTCATTAAAATAGCTATAACTTAAGCTAGAAGACTTTATTTTGAGCGTATAACCAATCAAAACGACTGTTGGATCGAGTAGCATATTTCTACAAACAGCCTTAGGTTGTCGTTCTGACCCGAAAACGCCTTACTCTATGGGTATTTTAACTTTTTATGTTATTTTTAGTTTTTGTTGGACTTTGTTTATAGCCTAGTTTTTTGCTCGTTTATGTTTTAAGGACCATTTAAAATTTGTCTTGCATTATATATTCCTGTAAACATTGGATGATCAGTAGTTTTTGAATATATAAAAAATCAATTTTTCTCCCGATCACAAGTGTATGTTAGTGTATGAAATTCTTGATTATCGATGTTATTTATGAATCAACGATAGTTAGAAGAATAGTTTTGGTATTCTTTGTGAATCAACATGTTCAATTATATAGCTTGTTTTCGGCCTACATCAGAATATATAATCGACTTAATGATAATTTTAAAAAAGAAATATAAATATGATGTAAGAGCATTCACACTAGCTTTACCATCCTTATCCTCATATTTATACTAAAAACATTATCTTTTTACTCTTTATTTCAATTAAATAATATTTTTTATATTTTTATCATTATTTTTCTCTTTACTCCACTCACAACCACTTTTAAGAATATTAAAAAATTTATGGGGTTGTACCGTGTTTCCTCAAATATGAGGAATCACGGTACCATCCCCATAATTTTTTTCTCTCTACTCACAAACATCACCCATAAATTTATGAGGGTTGTACCGTCCAAATATGATGTTGAACCTAAGTTTTTTAGATATGTAGTTCACCACAACAGAGTAGCTTATAGCAACGACATTTTCAACAGTTATACCGACAACATGCCGTTACTATACTATAAGGATCGTTGGAATAGTCTCGTAGCTAAAGGGCATAAACATCATCTGTATCAAGGTTATCTGCGGCGATTACCCTTTTGTGATGAGTTGTCGTATAGTAAATAAAGGAAACATATATTCATCCTTAATAATGACATGTTGTCAGTACAGGTTGTATGTAATTTTGGGGTTTCTTTTTCATAATGATAAGTGAGAAAAGAAATAAAAAAAATATGGAAAAATGTTCAGCGATGAAATGTTATCACTAAAAGGTTCAGAGAAAGCGTCAAATTTTCACTCCAAAGGGTTTTGTTCAAAAACCCTAGAATACCAATAACGATGACATGTCGTTGTTATATCTTTGCTTATGAGGACGACATATGATGTGTTGTCGGTATCGGGAAAGATTCTTGTAGTGGTTACGTACATGCCATGGTATTGTAATTTCATGCGCAATCGACGCAAAACATTAACGACAAAATCATCAAATCATGTTGAATCAATTGCTTTATATGATACGGTTGGGAATGTGTCTATTTAATATTGATGATTCACCATATTAATTAAGGAGGAATGCCGCCTCAAATCATGAGCTCAAGGACTAAGGATAAAATCTTGATATCATTCTAACACGTGTTTTTATGTTGTTTTAATTTTCATGTTTAAGTTATTAAACACCACACTTGTATTGTATTCATCAATCATTGTCCACATTACATATACTTACATCAAATTGTAACCAATCCTCTACTCTATATAATGTTTTACCTTCTCATAACTTATATAATGAATATGTGCTACAATACCTCCTTAAATAACACTTCTATAACCAAAACATTCTCATAATTCTGATTATTAGGAATGGACACATAATAATATGAACAAAAGAACATAGGGCCTTTTTGGGAAATCTAACATACACTTATTAGGGTTTCAAGACTTTTGTGTATCTAAAGCTACATTAATCTTTTGACCTTTCAACCCATTCAAGGAGCACAAATAATATATTGTGTTTATGAGGTGCTTTTGTGGGTTGACAACTGGACATTGTACCCACCACTTACAGATATGACATCACTGGGGCTCTTAATAGACCTAGCAACCTCCATACTTCCTCTGCAACTACATCACGCAACAAATCTATCCAGCCATCCTATGCATATAAAAAATTCCATTCACATGCACATATACATACATACAAACATACATGAGTATGTGCATAAATACATGAGTGTGAAATATTAATATGCTTCACAACACTCTCTTTCTCTCTCATGGTTCTTTTTGCTCACACGTGGTGTTGCAGAAATGCGGCTTTTACTATTGTTAAGTTGTTGATAGTGTAATCATTTGCTTTTGGATGACTACGGTCATAGGGGTCATTGTTATAATTAAGAATCCAAGCTGTTGTTATGTGACGATGATATCAATAGTTTGAACCTGTGACCTCAAGGTCGATCATAATTAAAGCAGCAAAGTTAATTATCAGTTGCTATAACATTGTTTTTCTTCTAAATTCTCCAATTTCATTGTACATTTGGTTCTTGATCGTTTATGATTTATGTATTGTAAATTCATAACACCCATTGGTGTTTATATAGTGCCACAATAGATGTGATGTAATCTTACAAGAACGGTTATAGATGACCAAATTTCATATTCATGTATATATATTTCCTACTAAAGCTTTCTAATCAAAAGATAATCTTATATAGAAATATAAATTACATATGCTTACAATCTATCTGCTATGATGAATGATATATGCAGTGTGCATCATATTAATAAATAACAAAGGAAAAAGAAAACTAGAAATTAAAAAGATTGAATCAAAGTGTCAAGTACCTAATGCCTGGATGAAGTTGAAATTTCAAAGGTTATTACTGTAATAAATTCCACTACTGTTCAACATGGCCATACTGTTGATATTTAAGATGATTTGGGCATAATTAATGATACAAAATGACCTAATTTTGGCTTCTAATTGCTTATACAGAAATGACAAAAATTATTGTGTTCTTGTTATAGGGTTTAGTTTGTTTGGTTGAGAGTATGTGTTTTTGCTCAAGAACTCAATTAAAGCGATGGCCCGGGGCAAACTTTGTCGTATCGTCATTTTTCTCTTCTAGAAAAACCAATTTGAGAAACCAAAGAGCTGAGAAACCAAAAATATCTGGTAATTTTGCAATAAGTTTATCTGGATATCAACATCAACATCAACATCAACATCAACATCAACATAAATCAATATAATGAAGTTCCATATACAAGCAACTCTTTAGAATTAAGTTCCTACACAAGCAGTTCTTAGAAATAATGCATGTTTAAGTTATTAAACATTATTGGATTAATGTGATTAAAATTGTTGAAATTAAATACATTTGAAGTTAGAAAGAGCAGGAGGTTCAAATCATGCAAGATGCAGGTATATAGTGGTGATTGATATAAGCATTAAATCTAAGATGCAATTAAATGCATGATAATGGTAATAGTTGACAAGGGAAGCTTAGCATTTCTTAGTCATCTCAAAAACTCATCTTATGGAAAGATTAATGGTAAAGATTAATGTAGCAACTATACATAGCTACAATGTCCAGAAAAGGAAAGTTGCATATCACAAGAACATCAAAATCAGTTATATCAGTTAGAATCGTTAGTCCGATTATGCACTCTCTTCATCTTAGATAACACCGAAAAGGGATTACACGTAAAAAAGAAAATAATGAGAGGATGTTTTCAAAAGTTCATATCACAATTATTATATATAGAGAGATCAATTTTATGAATCATTACAACAAACACTCAAATTCATTAGTAGTAACATGGATTAATAACTAATTTAACAACAATTATGGACTTACATCCTTACGGCATCACTCCCGCATCGATCTAATAGCATTATGCACTGATCACTGGATCTGGCTGCCGGCTAATCAAGAGCATGTTATCCTGTAAGATTTAATCCTGCCATTTATATTAAATAAAATTTTGCATTTATCTACTAAAACATAATAATATGATTAAGTAGCAATAATATTAATATGTTTAAGTAATGTACCTCTTGAGGATCTAGATCAATGGATCTTGATACTGTTCTTAAAATGGGAATTTGAATATTTTGAGTCAACATAGTTGTGCTGGGAGTTATACAGCAAAGAGTAAGGCTTTGGAAGCTTTTCTTGGGCCAATGATTCCCCAATTTTGACTTCATGATTACCTTGTGATTGAAACTGATTCCCACAGCTAGATTGAAGATCATAGCAGTAATTACCATCACCAACAGCATTCTTCGCCTCGTTATCGAGCTTTTTAACCCGCAATTTCTCAATTGTTCTTGCCCTAGCTCTTGATCTTGCCTCTGCCCTTAGCAGGCTTCTAGCTGCAAGATTCACTTGAAATCCAGATTTCTGTTTCTGTGTTGTCTTCTTCCTCTTTCCGCCATTAGCGCGCTTAGCTACCGCCTTCTTCTTTCTCCCATTCTTGTCAAGATAATCTCCTTTCTCCATGAAAACTTCTTCACATTGATCAGAAGTGTTGAAGATGAAGTGTGCTTCATTTCTTCAACCAAATCTTTGATGGCTGTCATGGATCTTGTGAACAACCAATCAAGGGTTTTGCTTGCTTTATCAAACCCTAGCAAATCTTGAAGCCCAAAGAACTTTTTTGAAATGTCAATGGACAATCTCACCCTCCGATCTCTAGGACCTTGAGCTGTGAAGATCTTGCTGTGGCGATCTTTCTTTGAAGCTGCAACTCGCTTTCTAGAGGGAGAAATCACTGAATCTACAAGCTTCAGATGATTATTATTATTACCATCTTGCAACACTGGTTCTTTAACAGGTGGAGGAGGTGGAGCATCATCAAAAGAACAATATTCTCCGGTGAAAAGTGGGTGGTGGTGGTTGAAGTAAACACCATCTTTTGCTACTTCTTCACCGGAGAAAACACCAGAAGGAGGAGGGAGGCCATGGATGGATGAAGGAGGAGGGTTTGAAGAAGTAAACATGTTTAGACACAAAAAGCTTCAATCTTTTTAACTAAAGATTCATCCGATTCAAAAATGAAAACACCCTTTTCATCTGAATGGATTAACCTGTATTATGCATCACAATCTTGATCTTTTAGGGCCAAGAATCTTGATAGATTAACCAGTGAAGTAAATGTTCATCATTTAGGGCATAATTAAGTAAACCACAGGCACTTCCTAAAAAAGAAGAGTTTTTTTTCTGGAAAAAATGGAGTGAGCCTGTACCTTCACATGAGATATAGTGATATAGATAGATATAGATAGATAGATGCTATTAATTTATCTTTATAAATGGAGAAACAAATTATAATGGAGGAAACAAACAAAACCAAATATGGGGTTTTTGTAGGGAAATATAATCAGATACCATCATATTTTCTGGTCATCGGTCAAAGCCAAAGGTTTATTCGTATGAAGAAAATCCTCCATATCTAGGGTTATGCGTATGGCATATTATAATGTAGAGAGGAATGTACGTGCATGTATTACATAAAATATTCAGATTTTATTTGTTTATTGATAAATCCAAATCCTTAAGTGTTTTTTAAGTTCTTTAACTACACATCGATCTTAAATATACGAGTGATTTTGAAGTAAATGCATTTTAATAAATATGAAGGAATTTTCATGAGAATATTTGATGCAAACCTCATCATTGATTTAGAAAAAAAAGAAAAAAAAAAGAAAAGATATTCATGCCCTACGGGAAGGTTATTAGCGGCGACCTATTAGTAGCGAATTATTAGTCATTAGCGACAAATTATTAGCGGCGACTTATTATCATCGACGTGTCGCCGCTAAAAGTATTAGCGGCGATTTTCCCAACTAATAGCGGCGACACGTGTCGTCGCTAATTGTCGAAAATTTTGTAGTGACATAATTGGCTCCTTGAACTATACTTTCTCTTCCTCATGAGCAGATTTTAAAATGAGTCCTGTGTGGGCTTATACATGTCATGTCGCTTTATGAGGCTTTAAGTAGAGAATGGAGTGATTGCGTCTGGTTGACAATTCGGGTGGCAGGTCATAATCCGAACTTACATAAATCATATAACCAAAACACGAACTATACGTGTATTAAATGAGTTAACAGATTGTGATCAACTTGTAAATAGGTTGTGATCAAGCTGTAAAGTAAAAATGTCGAGCTTATAAATACATCTACTGTATTCTAACCGAAACGAATTGGTGTTAGCTATACGTTTAATTATAATACAACCGGAGTAAGATGTGTTTAATTAAATGCTAGTGTTAAATATCTCATCTCAAAAATAACATTCTTACTATTATACAAGTTACAAACTACAACTTAAAATATAATCATTTAATTATTTCATATTTTATTCATATCGTGTTTCAGTTTACAACAGAACTTGAAACAATGAGGTAGGCGTGAATAAACATTCTATTATGAATGTTTTAAATCTATATATATTTGGTACTACTTATCGTCCTTAGTAATGATTTACATTATCTTTACTAACAACTTTTTATACATAATACATGGTATTGTAATAAACTAGATCACTTAGGTATTGTGATCTATATTTTAGATATTTCATGTATTTTAATAATGCAAAACCCATTTCTACAATGAATGCAGATAAATATTAGATCACTTTATTTCAAAACGGGCTAAAGATTTCAATGTACTAAATTATTATTTTAATTTATTTATGTTATATATGTATTTAAATTGAGAAATAATAATAAGTACTAGTACTATATTAGTTAAATAAGATTAGCTCATTTAAAATTTAAACCCTAGAGACTATGTGTATGAGTACTATCTATTTTGTAAACAAGAGGACAGTCAATTGCCCACCTGACAAGCCAATACACCCCCATATGTAAAACATTTTTAAGGTCGATCGGGCTGTGCGCTGAGGATTATCTGCTTATAGAACAATTTTCCATATTTATACTTAAGTGTTTTATTTTTATTTTTGAAAAGAATTTGTTCACAGTTTTTTCATTTAAACGTTGTACATTACATTTTTTTTAATTATAAACTTCTGTTATCAAAACCCACACAATATAAAATGAAGAAGAAAAGGAAGAAATAGAAACAAGGCAAACATAGTTTGCCCACTTGACATCATGCAACACTGGATTGTAGGGGTGAGTACGGTGAGATTTGGTGCCGTTAAGCCTATTTTTAAAGTCAAAACCGATGGTGTGGTTAATACTACTATTATAACTGAAACCGCTACTGCGATCAACCGTTAGTTATAGATTTGTTACAATTAATATGGTTAATTGACTAATATATATAGCATGTGCTTTAAAATAAAATATTAATTAATTAATTTTTGTTTGTTGGGTCAAGTTTATTTCAACTTAAATAGGAGTGTGCATAATACAGTTTGATTTTAAACTTCCATCAAAACTAAGATCAAAGTAGTGGTGTGCACAATTACATTTATATACATGTTTCGTTTTGAATGTAATTAACTACATACTTATACGTACATATTCTTTTGTTTTGTAATTAATTAACTTTTTAATCTATATGCTGAGGTTAGAGAGTTATATTTTTATTGTCTAAAGAGTTAACTAATAATTTTTTTTCAATCATCATTGATCACATTTGGTGCGGCTTGGTTAATATGTACATCAAAACAAAACCGAACCGCAATGTTCGGTTAGTTAGTTATGCTTTGACCGAATCATCGGTTAATGGTTCGGTTCGGTGTCGATTAATTGGGTTGTGGTTCGGTTAAGTCGGTTAATTCGGTTATGGTTCGGTTAAATCGAAAATTTGCTCACCTCTATAAAATTTGAAGCTGTTTTTTACGAGTAGAACATTATATATTAATCCATATGAAAATTAATAAACAGTTACAATATTGGGTTTCTAATGGATTTTGTTATAATATTAGTTTTTCAATGAATTTTGTCTTTTTGGTTTGCATAGTGTTTTTGAAAGGTCAGTGTGCTTTGTGGCAGCCGTCGTAATTTAATCAAACTTCTTGGTTTTTATTGCGAAATTTCCACAAAAGTTGTCTTCTTCGATTCATTTGAAGGTTTAGTTTTAATGTTATTTTATAATTATTATTAACTTTTGATGTATTTTAATTTATCTCCTATAACTTTTCTTATATAATGTTTTTTTTTTTCAATTGCAAAAGTACCGTTACGACGTGCTTATTTTAATCTTTTTGACGGTATAAGGTTTATTTTAAGTTTCTTTTTCCTAGATTCCAAATATTTGACCCTTTGAGTTTCTAAAGATTCAGAAAAACTAATCTCTTATATCCTTATTTTAAGGATGTGTCGGTGTAAGTTCGGGTTCATCTACGTTTGGATGAAAATTTTGTTCGGACACAAGTTGGGTCAAATGTAAAACGCACTCATGCTAATTTTTATGTATGTTTTTAGTTAGTTTACGTTTCGACGTAAATTTTATTTTAAAACAAGGAAGGTCATATGTTATACGTTTTCGTTCGATTATATAATTTCGAGTAACTCTACGTTTTGACATAAATTTAGTTCGGACACGAATCGGGACAATTGTAGACTATACTTTATCATGACGCGTACGTTGCCGCCGCAAGGTGCAGGTATATTTACTAGTTGTTAAAATAACCATTTTACCCCAGACCATACATGTAATTATTTTTAACTATATACGTATACTCACAAATAATTTTCATTAGAAATTGTGTAAACCAATAAACCATTTCCATCCACTCATATATGACACGTATAATGTTTTATTAAAAAAATCTAATGTTGAGGGCATTTTAGTCTTTTCTATTTTTTCCCTCCTTTTCATTTGTATTTTTTTTTAATATTAATTAACATAATAATCTATGTGTTAGTGATTTGATTTTTTGTACTATTTTTTAGTATTATATTAACACAATAACCCATGTGTTAATGATTTCATGTTTTCATATTTAAACATGTATAGAAAATAGTTATGAATACTTTAACACATTTGTAAATAATGCTAACATTTTAACACATGTATAAAAATAGTTTTAGATAGTTTTGAATAATTTAACACATATTTTTCTATACTTTAACATATGTATAAAAGATAGTTCTGAGTACTTTAAGATAGTTATGAATACTTTAACATATGTTATAATTAATTAAACATGAGTAGAAGACATTTACACAAATCAGAAAATAATCTATATCTAAGATCCAAAAGAATATTTACAAAATCAGAAAAAAAAATCTGCATGCCCCTTTGTTGATTACACCTTGTTCACATCTTAAATCTGGACTATTCAACATGTATTGAAAATGAAAATTAATATGTAACATGAATCGGTAACTATATAAATTATAGAAATATGAATCTGAATTAGAAAACCAGAAGTTTACTGTAAGGTTATATTAGAAGGCTGATGCAACTAAAGAAGCCAAAACAACCAAGGAGCTTTCTGCATGCAAGCACTGATGTACAAGGTAGAAGTTACTTCGGAAATTTTATACTCATCACAGAAATTATTCTAAGTGTAAAATCTTCCGAAGCCAAAAACGAAATCTTTCGAAGCCAAAGACGAAGTCTTTCGAAGCTTCAAAGACAAAGTCTTCCGAAGCCAATGAAGTGAAGACTGATTTCTTCTGAAGACAGAGAGGACATGCTTTCTCTGATCTACTTTTCCATAAAGCTGACTTACTTTCCGCTGCAACTCTGAAGACTCACCAACTTATACAAGTTGGTGAAAAGATCCATGCTTTAGTAAACTATAGATTATGGTCTTGAGTTTGTAACTTCCTACTTTGTACCTTTTATCCTTTTATAATATATTAGGATGTGAGCTATGGCATGTCATAGTCACTAGTCAAAAGGCAATCTGCCTTTTGACTATACATTATCTTGTTGTCTAGATTAATATTTCCAGCTGGCCTTCAAAGTATGGCCAGCTGTAGGATGTAGTATAAAGTATCTCAGGTCCTTGTATTTTTTTATGCTTTGTAACACTTGTAAAAGAACTTGAGAGCAATATACAACATTCTTGAAAACCATACTTGTCATGTTCTTGTTCTTAGTTCTGTCTCATTTACTTGTGTTCTTAGTATCATTTACATAAACCCGGTTCCCCATTTGATCTGTTAAGTGTTCTAACACTCTCCTTATTGTGAGACTGATTGTATTGACCATCTCTTAATCGGTCCTGCAATTGGTATCAAAGCTTTTTTAGGCTCTTGATTGTAAGATCTCACCATCTTAAATCCCTTCAGTTTCACAAAACACTTAACATCTCAAATGGCAGCTATCACAAAGGCTGATATGAAAATCGGTACTATGACAAAGTCTCCACTAATCACTCCTGATGACTTTGATACTTGGTTCCAAAGAATGGAAGGCTTCATCAAGTCTCAAGACTTCAAGATGTGGGGATCTGTTGTCTATGGACCTCATGTACCATCCACCTCTTCAGCTGCTGCTGGTGGTGGTATGATACCAAAGGAAGTGGCTGATTATTCTTAAGAAGACTGGAAGAAGATAGACATAGATCAGAAGACCATGACCGCCCTCTAAACTGCTCTTCCAAACTCTATCTACAGAGGCTTCAATAAGTGCAAGACTGCCAAGCAACTATGGGATGCACTGAAGCTGATGTATGAGGGGTCAAATGAAGTAAAAGAGAACAAGAAGGACCTCTTGAAGCACCAGTTTGAGAACTTCACCTTCAAGACAGGTGAAACCATGTCTCAACAATACTTTAGATATGTTGAGATTGTGGATACCCTAATGGATGTTGGAGTAACTTTTAAGAACAGGGACATTGTGAGGAAGTTCATGTCCTCTCTTCCCAGACAATGGACACATAATTGTGTGGTCATTAAGAGGACTGAGAACCTCAAGACCCTTACTCTCACTGAGTTGTATGGTATCCTCAATGGCTACCAGATGGAGATGAACATGCAAAATCTATCTGGTAACTCCAACAATCAGCAGAGTTCAGCCCTTCATGTGGTTGAAAGGGATCGCAGAGAACCACAACATCATCTCATCTGCTACCCTGACAACTCATAAAAGGGTCCTTTCATCACCTTCCCAGAGACACCAAGAGAGAGCTACATCCAAGGAAGCCCATTTCAAGAGACAAGCTCTTCACAAGCCTTTGTGTCTACTGATGAAAGCATAGGCAACTTTCTCTTTACCCTTAAAGACCTGGACTGTATCCATTCAGATGATCTGGAGTATATGGAAATAGTTTAGTAGATGGCTCTTCTCATTCACAGAGCAAAAAAGTTTTACAAGAGGACAGGGAAGAAGTTTCCTAGCAATACAACCAGTGAAAAGTTGGGCTGGACAAAAGCAAAGTGAAATGTTACAACTGTAACCAAATGGGACACTTTGCTAGAGAGTGCAAGACACTAAGAACAAGTGGTGGCAAAGCACAAACCAGACCAAACTACACTAATGGAGCTCCTCAGAATAAGAAGCCCAAGCAGCAAGCTACAGTTGCTGTTGAATAAAGAGGCTTTGACTGGAGCTTTCAGGTTGAGGATGCATCTCTAAACCAAGCACTGATGGCAGATCATGAAGAAGCCAATGTATTGGAACATCTTTGTACACCTGAATGTATTGCTAAAGTTAACAGATATAGGTCCCTATAACTTAGAGATGAGAACTAATCTTGAGTCCTTAAATATTTTAAAAGCTGATTTCAAAAGAGCTGAAAATGATTACAAACTTAAAATATAAGATTTCAAGTTGTGGTCGGAAGAACATTATGTCTTCAAGTCAAATAACTACTTATAAGAAATTTACCTTCAGAAGAAATTCTAAGATATCTTTCGAAGCTTAAATATGCTTCTAAGTACTTACATGTATTTGAAGGACAATTTTCTTTGGAAAGCAATTAAGTCTCGGAAGATTTAGAGAAAACCATTTTTAACTCTTCAGCATGAACATACCAACTACAGGACTCAGATAAAAGATCTTATCACTAAGTTAACTGAGTGTTAGACTAAGCTTGTGATCAGCAAAGCCAGGGCAAAAAATATGTTCTTGAAGAAGAGACCTTTAAGAACATGATATCCTCATCCTTGCATGCAAAAGTTTGTTATCAGAATAAGCAGGGACTTGGATCTACTGAGATAGCTCCTCCACACACTCTATTGTCTGTAAGATCTCCAAGGTTAGACCCCATTGTTAAAGAGGATGAAGAGAATATAGTGAAGGATGATTCTGAGAAGAGTGAAGAAGATCATCCTAAAAAGGGTCACTATTCTTCTGAGGAGAGAAAATAATCTGGGATGACCAAGTCAAAGAGGAAGAACTTGATCAGTAAAGCCAAGAGAAAATCAAAGAAGGCTCAAGAGATCAAGGCCACTTTCAACTCTAAGAAGAAATAAGTGTTTATCTCTGTAGGATTTAAAGTGGTGAAGGCTGAAGACTCAACTATAAACTCTAATAGCAGGAGTTCTAGTTCATGTCCAACTCATTCCAGCAAAGAGAAAAAGGATGATCAGCTATGTACCACTACTACACAGCTTGAACCATCCAGTTCCAAGAGCAAGCCTCACCCTAAGAAGCTTGCTTTATCATCTGTGAAGATGAAGATGGAGGTGGAAAGTGATCAAGTTCAGTCTTTCTCTCAAAAGAAGACTCTCAGAAGGAAGCAAATGGATTACATCATGAGTGGTAGTACTTCTCATCTTGTTAAGGATTGCATCTATAATCCTAAAAGTACTATTCACATGATCAAAGACAAAACTTTTAAGAAGTAGAAAGAAAAACTAGCTTCGGAAGGAAAATCTTTTTCCTTCGGAAGCTCCAAGGTGAAAAAGAAGACAAGTGAAAACTTGCCTTCGGAAGAAAAAATTGGTCTCGGAAGATGGAATGCTTCCGAAGTACTAAAGCCTGCTACAGTGAAAGCAAGATCTTCCGAAGGTCCAGTCTCCAAAACTTCCAAACTTGTCAAAACTTCTAAAGTGTTGAAGGTCAAGTCTAATCTTCCAAAGATGGTGTGGAAGATGAAGGAAGACCAAGTGACTGAAAGTTCTTCATCAACAACAACTAATGATCCTCAAAGCTTGATCATAGGATCACTTACTGTTACATTGCCTTCAAATCACTTTGATAAGCCCAAGACCAACGCTTGGATTTCCAAATAGGACAGATAAAGCCCGACATCTTTAAGACTATAAGGAAGCCAACTCCTGGCTTCTCAGGGGTAGAAACAGCCATTGTCCTAAAAAAATGTTAGAGCTCATTGCTTAAGGTGACAACCTAGCAGCAACAGCTAGTGTTGAACCCACACCTTTTACTTCTCAACCACCTATACAGCCAAAAATAACCATCACCTACCAAAAAAAATCCAAACGAACCCCTACACATGCTACTCAGTTTATGCAGCCCCTATATCATCATCGATACAGGAGGAAGTGGACACTGGAGCTCCTACTTCTCCTAAGGAGCAAACCACTCCCATCTCACCAATGATCAGTGCTGAAGTTCCTCATGCTCAGCCTGATAAGCTCACAACCCCTACAACCTTAAGCCTTCACTCAGAGTCTCAGAACTCTAGTGAACAACCTTCAGGGGACAGTTACCATCCCCAGCCTCTTGATCTAAACCAACCCATTCCAAACCTAGAATTCTATGATGATGCAGACATGGGCTTCAGTGAGTATCATAAGTCTTTCTTCTCCACCCCTGCTCAAAGAGAGATGAGTACTCCTATTTCTCCCATATCTAGCCCACATCATCCATCTACTACCGAGGTGGATCTCCCTGGACCTGTTCAGGAGGTCCATATGTGACTACATCATTCAGACCTCAACCATGGCAACCCAGCTCATTGACACTTCAGTTGAAGCTGTCATGGTGCAAGGGAAATCCAGCAGCCAAGAACAAAGTGCTGATGATGAGGAAAAAACCCTTGGTCCTATTCTCTCATCCCCCCATGATTATTTTGATGAAAATGAGGGGAGTCTGAAACTAAAGGTGAAAAAACTGACAAAACATGCACCTATTTAGTCTCAAAGATAAGTCACCTGGAATCTCTGGTGACTATCTTACAAAGAAGGGTCAATGACCAGCAACTTGAGATCACCGATCTCAAGGGCAAGTTAGCTGAGAGACCACTCAGGAGAACTCAACTAGGTCCATAAGAACCTGTGGATGTGACAGACCTAACCCTAAGCTCACCTATGCAAGAAGGTGATGCTACCAAAAAGGGGGAGAAAGTCTAAACAATCATAAAACCTGGGAATTCTTCACAGAGTATGGACTTTGAGTATTCACCACCCTCACTTGTAATGGTCCATACTCAGCAACCTCTTTAAGTCTATATTGATGTGGACTCACTCATACAAAGTTTGTTTAAGAAGGGTATTCCCAGAGCTATGCCTACCCCATCTCCTCACTCTGAGAATCCAATCATAGGATGGAGGTATGACACTGATAGAAGAGCTCTAGTCATCTCTAGATCTCAGGGTCAACATGAAATTTTCAACTTTTTCAACCTGAGCTTCTATGAGAGCATCCATCTGATTGATCTTCCACTTTTCAACCCAAGTCAAAACAGACAAGCTACAAGATTAGCAGATAGGATTCAAGAAAAGATGTTTGAAGAATACAAGCTAAGGTCAAGACTATATAGACAGAGGCTAGCAGGTAAGACTTTTGGTCAACTGGATGTTGAGGTGGACCCTAAGATTAGCTTCGAGGGAAGCCTTGACTGAAGGCCCAGTAGTTGAACCTGTGAACCTTGAGACAGGAACTTCTTCAGCACCCATTACCCTCAGTGAGACACCAACTGGTGAAGGAGCTTCACAACCTCTCTCTGGCCAGAGCTTGACTGCTGAATCAAGCAATGAAGGCCAAAGCTCTCTCCACCCTGAGTCACCAAGGCCTGTGAGTGACAAAGGGAAAAGGAAACTGACTTCTGAGGAGATTAAGGAGGAGGAAAGAGAGAGGAAGAGGAAGCTAAGGGGAGAAAGTTCAAGATGGTCTCCAGGCTTCATGGAAGCTGCCATCAGGGCTGCTCCCAGACCAAATACTCAGGATGATGAGTTGAGGGCAGCTAAAATAAACTACTTAGGGACCAGAAACTACAAGGTGGATGAACTACTCTCTCTCCTCTTAGATGAACTGAATGAATTGGCTAATAAGGAGTTGTCCAAGGAGAGAAAGAAGGCAGAGGATGCAGCATTTCTCCTTAAGAACAAGGAATAAAAGAGATAGAAAAGGCTCTACAAGCATGCTCCTACCCTCTCCCCAGTTCAAGAAAGTCCTGAGACAGAGGATGTGGCAATTGCACAACCTTAGGTAGACAAGGAAGCTGATAGACTGAACATGATCAACTACCTAAGTGCCACAGGACTCTATCAGGCATCTGCACTTCTTCTCTTATCATATGAGTATGTTCAATTTGAGTATCTCAAGTAGCTGGAGCAACAAGTCATCAAGAAACAAAAGGCTGCTAAGAGAAAACTAAAGGAAGAAGCTGTAAAGTCAAGAGCCATCATCCAAAATAGCCAAAAGAAGTCTGCTGACAGACAAAGGATGATGAGCTTCTTGAAGCTGTATGGATACTCCGGAATGAGGCTTGGTCCAATGTCTCTATCCACTATGGATGAGCACATCAGGGTGATCAAGCAGAAGATTAAGAAGGGAGAGCTTGTTGACTTGCATTCTCCACCAAGTCCAGCTCAACCTGAAGTGAAGGTAAAGGTTGAACCCCCTGAGATAACACAACTTGGACCTAGAGCTGAATCTCAGCCAACTTCATCTTTTGATCTACAGTAGGGTCCTCTTCACTCTCCTTCTAAACCTATAAGAGAAAAGAACCCAACTGAGAGAGACACAATAGAACAACCTGATGCTGAAGACCAGTCCTCTTAGTTAAAGACTTCAAAGAGGAGGAAAAGAATGGCCATGAAGATTGTTTCCAAGAAGAAGACCAAGGCATCCACCTCTACACCTCAGGATGAGTCAGAGCATCCTGAGGTAGTGCAAGAAGAGGATACTCAACCAACTCCAACTCAAGTAGAGCCTCTTGTAACTGGAAGACCCATCTTGTCCTGGACTTTTGCTGCTAATCAAGACAAGTGGTATGTCATCAGAGATCAAGGAAGTCAAGATGTCTGTTTCTGGCAAGACATGCTTGATCTTCCTTTACATGATCTCCATGATATGAAAAGATATTATGAGAGTCTGAGGGATCCTGACTAGATGATGAAGAAAGGTATGGTCTTAATCCTAATGAGGACTATCAACATGTGAATAACTTCTCTGTTTTGGTAGTATCAGCCTAGGAGGAGTTTGTAAAGTTATATTAGAAGGCTGATGCAACCAAAGAAGCCAAAACAACCAAGGAGCTTCCTACATGCATGCACTGATGTACAAGGTAGAAGTTACTTCGGAATTTTTACACTCATCACAGAAATTATTCTAAGTGTAAAATCTTCTAAAGCCAAAGACCAAATCTTCCGAAGCCAAAGATGAGGTCTTTCAAAGCTTCAAAGACAAAGCCTTCTGAAGCCAATGAAGTGAAGACTGATTTCTTCTAAAGACAGAGAGGACATACTTTCTCTGATCTACT
This sequence comes from Flaveria sonorensis, assembly GCA_025506505.1. NCBI lineage: Eukaryota > Viridiplantae > Streptophyta > Magnoliopsida > Asterales > Asteraceae > Flaveria > Flaveria sonorensis. Next base: position 60,873,290 of record CM046437.1, read on the forward strand.
TTTTCATAAAGCTGACTTACTTTCCACCGTGCAACTCTAAAGACTCACCAACTTATACAAGTTGGTGAAAAGGTTCATGCTTTAGTAAACTGTAGATTATGGTCTTGAGTCTGTAACTTCCTACTTTGTACCTTTTATTCTTTTATAATATATTAGGATGTGAGCTATGGCATGTCATAGTCACTAGTCAAAATGCAATCTGTCTTTTGACTTTACATTGAACTTGTTGTCTAGATTAATGTTTCCAGCTGGCCTTCAAAGTATGGCCGGCTGTAGGATGTAGTATAAAGTATATCAGGTCCTTGTATTTTTTATGCTTTTGTAACAGTTGTAAAAGAACTTGAGAGCAATATACAACATTCTTGAAAACCATACTTATCCTATTCTTGTTCTTAGTTCTGTCTCATTTACTTGTGTTCTTAGTATCATTTACATAAACCCGGTTCCCCATTTGATCTGTTAAGTGTTCTAACACTCTCCTCGTTGTGAGACTGATTGTATTGACCATCTCTTAACCGGTCTTGCATTTACATATGTGTATATTCAGTTTACACATGTGTAAAACTCAATTTAGACTTGTGTAAAACTCAGTTTACACATGTGTGAAACTCACTCTATACATGTTTACATATGAAAACCCAGTAAAAATATATATGATAAAAATAATATAGAATTAAGTATCCCACATACACATGTGTAATAATTTTTATACACACTTTAAACTAATATTGTTTTAATAAGAATACTTGATTAGTTTCTTAGAAAACATCACCAGTTACATGTGTACACATGTGTAAAAATAGATTTATCCAACATGAAAAATATATACATATTTGTAACTGTCACACCCCAACCTTAACGGCGGAAACGTCGAGATGTGAGGGTTAAGATTGTTCACAGCCACATAACACTACCATAAATTGTAAATATAAAAATTCATAAGTTGAAATAAACATTACAACCAAATGTCTCAACAAACAAAAATAAACAAAGTTCAACTTTCAAGTCTCAAGTTATTTAATTTATTTTTTTCTAGGTCCAAACCCTAGGTGTAAGCATGCTTCAAAAGATAATCATCAACCTTGAGCATTTCCTGAAACATGTTAAAAATAAAAGGGTCAACTTTAAAAGTTGGTGAGTTTCCATGGGTTAAGCATACATATATATATATATATATATATATATATATATATATATATATATATATATATATATATATATATATAAAAGTTTACAAGTAGCAATTCATGTCAATGGTTACGAATAAAGCAAGTTTATAGATAACATATAGCTACAATCAAACCTTGACCAAGAATATCATTTACAAGTTTAACGATTAGCTAAGTGTACTTGGTTCCCATGATGAACAAGCATACGTCATCAGGAGCGGGCAATAACCTCGGCTTTAGCACCAAATAGGCTTGTCAGGCCCATAGATCTATGACGTCGCCAGGCTAGCAGTAGTTAATGATTGTCAACATATAATGCCCATCATATAAGACTCACAATATTACAAATAACCATGACAAAGTTTATAAATGAATTGCTCGTGCATTTACAAGTAGCAAGATGTTTACAAGTGCAAGTTTATAAAGATAACATGTTTCACCCCAAAGGTGTGAAATAAAGTAAAAGAGGGGCATGAAAACTCACCTTATATATATAAGATGATAACAAGAAATTAAACGGCGCTCCAACGATTTCTTTTACAAGATACCTAACGTATATATTTCAAGGTTAAGTTTAAAGGTAATATTAACGATTAAACGCGAACTAGGGTTTCAATAGGAATTTGGGGTTTTTATAAATAAATAAGGTTATCTATTGAAATCATATATATATTTTAATCCAATGAAAGAAATATACCATTTAGGTAATTTAATATGGAGAAAAGAAATTAAATTCTTTATGATAACTTGTAAAGTTTAAATATAAGATGCAAATAAATTTTTATAATTATTTGAAATAAACATGATTAAACAATAATTAATGTATTGACCAATAATAATTTATTAATTTAAACTATTATTTAAAGTCTATTTTATAAAAATAATCTAAGTATGACATTTGTAAAAAAAACGTTTTATACAAAATAATATATTAAAGTATTTAAATGAAGAAATTTACAGAAATTAATTATGTGACTTTAAAAATAATTAAAGTTTACAAGAATGATTTTTATAATTATTAAAAATTTTCTATAATTTTTTAAAGGCTGAAAAGCTTAAAAAAATATGGTTGAGGGTGCCCGGGTTCGAACCCGGGTCCCCTGTGTATGAGTACGATACTTTAACCGGCGGACCAGCGCCCCAAATCTGATTAGGTTTAGGTTTGATTATTTAAAAGCAATTATTAACAGAACCCCCATTTTGCATGAACCCTAGAACGATTGGATCCAAAATTGATCCTCAATTCGATGTTATTAACCAAATTAATGTTGAGGCTTTCATCCCCAGATGGAAACGAGTGTGTGGATGTGTTCAACTTACCCGATTGTGCACGAATTGAAATGGTTTAACCCGGTTTAGCTTCAGTTCTTTATGCGATGAACAGGGAGTATGAATTCGATGTTTATGCGAAGTTTTAGAGAAATTGAGGTTGCAGAGAGTTGAAAGGGGTCAGTTGGGATGATTCCCCTCTGTTATATAGATTCAATTTGGACGATTTCGCCCCGAATGGGTTTCGCCTTTGATTCGATTGTTTCGGTTATGATTAGATGATTAAATGGCTGTTTAACTCAAATTAAACTACAAATTTAGTTCCGCAATGATTGAACAAACGTTTCTAATCGATCAAACGGCTCAATTCAACGGATTTTATGTTGAATCGATTGGTATGTTTCGGTTTCAGGTGTTTTCTTAATGGAACCATCATTTCAACCGAACTAATAGCGGTTATGGGTTCGATCCGTGTTAACGTTCGAAAGAAAATGGTTTAATTTGGTTAAACCGGCTGAATATTGGCTGTTTAACCCTCGCCGGAGTTTGGCCGGAGGGTGAGCCGGAATGTCATCGGAAATGCGGGTGATTGGGGGGAAGGTGGGTTAGGTTTTAAGATTTTACAAGTTTAGTCCCTTAGGTTTGCAGGTTGGTTATTTTATGTGAAAACTTTCTTTTTAAGTTTCCAAATTGACATAAAGCCCCCTTGACTTAATTAAGCTTTAAGTTTTTTTTAACATTAATCTAACTTATTAATTATTTCACTTTTACAAATTATGATTTCTATTATTATTATTATTATTATTTTATTTTGACTATTATTATGTTTATTATATTAAAAACAAATTATTAACTCTTAAATTAATGAATTAATGCACAATAAAAGAAACATTCATAAACAACCCATATAGTTTCTTAAATGACATAAATGGTCCTTACAAGAACATAACAGGGTTAACTATTAATTAACGAAAACACGAAAGGTTACAGTCTCCCCAACTTTTAAGAATTTCGTCCCGAAATTAAGAATGAACTAGACGAACAAATACGGGTATTTCATCTTCATATGCTCCTCACGCTCCCAAGTAAACTCAGGTCCACGCTTATTTTCCCAACGAACCTTGACGATTGGGGTAGTAGTGGTCCTAGTCTTCTTCATAATGCGGTCCATGACTTCAACGGGTTTCTCAACAAAATGTAATGACTCGTCGATCTGGATGTCATCTAATGGAACATACAGACTTTCATTAGCCAAACATTTTCTCAAATTTGAGACATGGAAAACAGGATGAACCCCGCTAAGATCGGAAGGTAGTTCCAGTTTATAAGCCACTTTCCCAATCCTTTTCAGGATCTTGAAAGGTCCTACAAATCGTGGAGCTAATTTACCCTTCTTCCCAAAGCGAACGACTCCCTTCCATGGTGAGACTTTAAGAAGAACCATATCCCCAACTTGGAATTCCAACGGCTTGCGTCGTTTATCGGCATAACTTTTTTGTCGACTTCTAGCCACTTCAAGGTTCTTGCGAATCATGGAAACTTTATCGGTTGTTTCTTGTATGAGCTCAGGACCAGTGATGAAATTTTCACCAATGTCAGTCCAGCAGATCGGGGAACGACATTTACGACCATAAAGTGCTTCAAAAGGTGCCATTTTGATACTCGAGTGGTAACTATTATTATACGAAAATTCCGCGAGAGGTAAATGCGTATCCCAGTCACCACCAAAGTCAAGGACACAAAGACGTAGCAAATCCTCTAGGGTTTGAATGGTTCGCTCGGTTTGACCGTCCGTTTGAGGATGGTAAGCCGTGCTTAAATCCAGTTGAGTACCCAAAAGTTCTTGCATAGACGACCAAAAGTGCGAAGTGAAACGAGCGTCTCGGTCGGATATGATATGCAAAGGTACGCCATGACGACTCACAATCTCATCAATGTATATACGAGCTAACCTTGACGTTTTGTAAGTGTCACGTATGGGTATGAAATGTGCCGACTTGGTCAATCGGTCAACGATCACCCATATGCTATCATGACCACGAGAGGTGCGAGGTAATTTGGTTATGAAGTCCATGGATATGTGTTCCCATTTCCACATGGGAATCTGGGTTGTTCAAGCAATCCACTAGGACGTTGATGTTCAGCTTTAACCTTTGTACACGTAAGACACTTAGCTACGTAAGTTGCTATGTCTTTCTTCATTCCAGGCCACCAGTATTGACCACGCAGATCCATATACATCTTATCGGAACCAGGATGAATTGAGTAACGAGTTTGATGAGCTTCATTCATGATAAAGGTACGAACATTATCACGGTTTAGAACCCAAATTCGATTCAAGAAATACATCAACCCATTGGGTTTCGTTTCTAGTTGAGCTCGAAGGTTGTACTCCAATTCCTCTCCCATTTTTCCTCCTTCTTGAACCGCTTGTTGAGCCTCCATGATACAAGTCTCGATGTCATTCTCAATCCTCAAATTTTGTAGCAGCACCGTAGTCTCGTTAACATCCAGACGAATCTCAGTATCAAATTCTCCCAAGATATCAAACCATTGTCGTCGATCGCGAATTTCTTGAAACGAGACCATCTTATTATGAATCTTACGACTTAGTGCATCGGCTACGACATTTGCCTTTCCAGGGTGGTAACGAATGTCACAATCATAATCACTAATCAATTCAACCCAACGTCGTTGTCTCATGTTGAGATCCTTTTGATTGAAGACGTGTTGTAGGCTTTTGTGATCGGTGTAGACTATACATTGCGTCCCATAAAGGTAATGCCTCCAAATCTTTAAGGCAAAAACCACAGCACCAAGTTCAAGATCATGTGTCGTATAATTCACCTCATGGACCTTCAATTGCCTCGATGCATATGCTATGACCTTTCCTCGTTGTATGAGAACACAACCAAGGCCTTGTTTAGATGCATCACAATATACGGTGAAATCATCGTTCCCATCGGGAAGGGTCAAGATAGGAGCATTACACAACTTGTGCTTTAAGGATTCAAAGGCTCCCTCTTGTTCAGACCCCCATTCGAATGGTTTATTCTTTTGGGTCAAGGAAGTAAGCGGTTTCGCGATTCGAGAGAAGTTGGCAATGAAACGTCGATAATACCCAGCAAGACCAAGGAAAGAACGAACCTCGGTTGGAGTTGTGGGAACACACCAATTTTTCACAGCTTCCACCTTTGCAGGGTCAACGTGAATTCCTTGACTATTCACCACGTGTCCCAGAAATTAGACCTCCTCAAGCCAAAATTCACACTTTGAGAACTTTGCGTATAGTTGTTCTTTCTTCAATAGCTCAAGAACTTGTCGCAGGTGATGTTCGTGATCGGTTTTGGACTTGGAGTAGATAAGTATGTCGTCAATAAAGACAATCACGAACTTGTCTAGATACGGCTTGCATACTCGATTCATGAGATCCATAAAGACAGCAGGGGCATTCGTTAAACCAAAGGGCATCACCATGAACTCATAGTGTCCATATCGGGTACGGAACGCAGTTTTTGGGATATCATCATCATGAACTCGTAATTGATGATAGCCAGAACGTAAGTCAATCTTTGAGAAAATAGCAGCTCCTTGAAGTTGGTCAAAAAGATCATCGATGCGAGGAAGAGGGTAGCGGTTCTTGATGGTAAGTTTGTTAAGCTCACGATAATCGATGCACATACGAAATGATCCATCTTTCTTTTTCACGAACAGAATAGGTGCACCCCAAGGCGATGAGCTAGGTCGGATAAAGCCCTTGTCGGACAGTTCTTGGAGTTGACTAGCTAGCTCTTGCATTTCTGACGGTGCAAGTCGATATGGTGATTTAGCCACAGGGTTCGCTCCCGGAATTAAATCGATCTTAAACTCGACTTCACGCACGGGAGGTAAACCGCTAAGGTCATCGGGAAACACTCCAGGAAAGTCTCGTACAATCGGGACATCCTTAAGATCGTTCCCTTTGACTTTCGTGTTGACCACGTAAGCCAAGAAAGCCATGTAATTCTTGCTTAGACATTTTCGGGCTTGAGTACACGACATGAGTTTGAGTCCTTTGGATGATTTTTCGCCGAATACTTTCAATGTATCCCCCGAAGGCAAAGGAATTCGAATGCACTTCTCGAAACAAATAATTTCAGCATGATGTTTGGCTAACCAATCCATGCCAATGATAACGTCAAAGCTTCCAAGTTTCATAGGAATAAGGTCGATAAAGAAATCATGCTCGTTTAGGCTCAAAATGCAATCATGAATGACGACATCAATGGTGATGGGTTCTCCATCGGCGACTTCGACAGTAAGAGGTCTTTCTAGTTTCGTATGTGGCTTAGCAAGTATAGGCTCAAATTCTTTCGAGACAAAACTCTTATCGGCTCCAGAGTCAAATAGAACGTAGGCATAAGAACTATTAATAAGAAACATACCTGTTCAGTTTTAAAGATTTTAACGATACTGGTAAAGCAACATGAGAACTTAGATCATAAAGTTGGGGTTGGATTTGGCATACCGTTCACCACGTCGTTGTTTGCTTGTGCTTGGTTTGCATTGATGTTGAAGGCACGTCCTCGGGCTTGTGGTACGTTACCCGCAAGACGAGGGCATTGTGGACGAAAATGACCAGGTTCCCCACAGTTGTAGCAAGCACGATTAGCAACTAACGCGGCATTGTTTAGTGCACGGTGACAAGTAGCCACCAAATGTCCATACTTACCACATAGTGTACAGATACGGCACGGGGTATTACCCGCATGATGATACTTACAGACATTGCACAATGGTAGAGGACCAGCATAGGTTCTAGCAGCAAGTGCTTGTGTACCAGGAGCGGGTTGTCTTTGAGGTACCTTGGGTGTAGCCACAGCGAAATTACGCGCCGGTGTGAACTTGCGTTTCTTGTTGTTGTAAGACGGTTCATTCTTATTCTCCTTAACTGCTTCAGGGACCGCCTTTTTAGACTTTTTAGCCCCTTTGACAGACAAGGTGCCCGCTCGAATATGGTTTTCAGTGAGTTGAGCGGTGATGGTAATGGCATCTTCCAAAGTTGTGGGTCTACTTCCCACCACGGCATCTTGGATTTGAGGTGGCACCCCCTTGATGAACTTCTCAATGTTCCTAGGAACAGTGTCAACCATGTGAGGCAACAGGATGCTCAACTCGTGATGCCTAGTTGAATAGGCCAAATGATCTCCACCATCTTGCTTGAGATTCCAAAACTCCTCCTCCAGCTTTTGCAACTCACTTCTCGGGCAGAACTTTTGGATGGCAATGTTCTTGAATTCTTCCCAAGTGAGTGCCAACACAGCATCAGCACCACGATTCCTCTTCTCACTATTCCACCACGTAAGTGCTCTTTATTGAAGAACACTTGTGGCATAACGGACTTTGAGTGCCTCGGGACACTCACAGTTGATGAAGGTGTTCTCCATGCTTTCAAACCACTCGAGAAGTCCAGTGGCTCCTTCCTTCCCACTAAAGCTAATGGGTTTGCACGAGTTGAAGTGCTTAAACGTGCAGGGTTGGTTGTTTCTTCCTTGATTTGCACTATTCTCTCCTTGCCCATTGCCATTAGTGTTGTTACTTGCGTTGGTCATCAAGGTGCTACTCAGTTCGGCAACCATGGTCGGAATGACGGCAGCCATTTGACGGGCAATCATGGCGGCTAATTTGCGGTCGGAGCTACCACGCTTTCCATGATGACGAGACATGCTGGATATAAAATAAGTTAGTCACAGAAATTTGGAGGTAGAAGATAATAAATCAACAAAGATTTTTCAAGACTTGTAAAACACACATGGAATGATTCCATTTGGTACGCATTACCATTTGGAAACGTTGACACGTCAAGGTGAATTAACTCCAATTGCCTTAGAAACTTGTGTATATTGACCATAGTTTATCACTCATCCCAGAAATCCCCAGGTAAGCATAACTAGTCCCACGGGATTTATGCGAAATGCTTACCTTAGCCCGAAGGCTTTTTGCCAGGAAATCCAGAATACAGGTGTCTATGTGTCACACAATATTTCTTTAGGTTCATGGAATTAAAACCTTGATGAGATTTTCATAGATTAGTCATAAAGTCTAAAGATTTGAACCTTTTGATATAAAGCTTACGTTCCCCCGTGTCGTCGAGAATAAGTTTAAGATATTTCATCGTCGAGAGAATAAAGGATTAAGAATAAGTTTTAGAGAGGACAAGGCAACCAAGTTTCTCAATTATAAGGCAATCCTAACTAAAGACATCAAGTTGCACATCAAGAGGCCATCCTTAACAAGTAGCATTATGTAGCATGCAACAAGATATATTACAAGATCATAAAGATTTTTCTTATGAGGTTCATGCATCAACTATAGTCTAGGTCACCATTTCTAATAACCTAAATCCCTATAGTTATGGGCTCTGATACCAATCTGTCACACCCCAACCTTAACGGCGGAAACGTCGAGATGTGAGGGTTAAGATTGTTCACAGCCACATAACACTACCATAAATTGTAAATATAAAAATTCATAAGTTGAAATAAACATTACAACCAAATGTCTCAACAAACAAAAATAAACAAAGTTCAACTTTCAAGTCTCAAGTTATTTTATTTATTTTTTTCTAGGTCCAAACCTAGGTGTAAGCATGCTTCAAAAGATAATCATCAACCTTGAGCATTTCCTGAAACATGTTAAAAATAAAAGGGTCAACTTTAAAAGTTGGTGAGTTTCCATGGGTTAAGCATACATATATATATATAAAAGTTTACAAGTAGCAATTCATGTCAATGGTTACGAATAAAGCAAGTTTATAGATAACATATAGCTACAATCAAACCTTGACCAAGAATATCATTTACAAGTTTAACGATTAGCTAAGTGTACTTGGTTCCCATGATGAACAAGCATACGTCATCAGGAGCCGGCAATAACCTCGGCTTTAGCACCAAATAGGCTTGTCAGGCCCATAGATCTATGACGTCGCCAGGCTAGCAGTAGTTAATGATTGTCAACATATAATGCCCATCATATAAGACACACAATATTACAAATAACCATGACAAAGTTTATAAATGAATTGCTCGTGCATTTACAAGTAGCAAGATGTTTACAAGTGCAAGTTTATAAAGATAACATGTTTCACCCCAAAGGTGTGAAATAAAGTAAAAGAGGGGCATGAAAACTCACCTTATATATATAAGATGATAACAAGAAATTAAACGGCGCTCCAACGATTTCTTTTACAAGATACCTAACGTATATATTTCAAGGTTAAGTTTAAAGGTAATATTAACGATTAAACGCGAACTAGGGTTTCAATAGGAATTTGGGGTTTTTATAAATAAATAAGGGTTATATATATATTTTAATCCAATGAAAGAAATATACCATTTAGGTAATTTATATACCATTTAGGTAATTTAATATGGAAAAGAAATTAAATTCTTTATGATAACTTGTAAAGTTTAAATATAAGATGCAAATAAATTTTTATAATTATTTGAAATAAACATGATTAAACAATAATTAATGTATTGGCCAATAATAATTTATTAATTTAAACTATTATTTAAAGTCTATTTTATAAAAATAATCTAAGTATGACATTTGTAAAAAAAACGTTTTATACAAAATAATATATTAAAGTATTTAAATGAAGAAATTTACAGAAATTAATTATGTGACTTTAAAAATAATTAAAGTTTACAAGAATGATTTTTATAATTATTAAAAATTTTCTATAATTTTTTTAAAGGCTGAAAAGCTTAAAAAAAATATGGTTGAGGGTGCCCGGGTTCGAACCCGGGTCCCCTGTGTATGAGTACGACACTTTAACCGGCGGGCCAGCGCCCCAAATCTGATTAGGTTTAGGTTTGATTATTTAAAAGCAATTATTAACAGAACCCCCATTTTGCATGAACCCTAGAACGATTGGATCCAAAATTGATCCTCAATTCGATGTTATTAACCAAATTAATGTTGAGGCTTTCATCCCCAGATGGAAACGAGTGTGTGGATGTGTTCAACTTACCCGATTGTGCACGAATTGAAATGGTTTAACCCGGTTTAGCTTCAGTTCTTTATGCGATGAACAGGGAGTATGAATTCGATGTTTATGCGAAGTTTTAGAGAAATTGAGGTTGCAGAGAGTTGAAAGGGGTCAGTTGGGATGATTCCCCTCTGTTATATAGATTCAATTTGGACGATTTCGCCCCGAATGGGTTTCGCCTTTGATTCGATTGTTTCGGTTATGATTAGATGATTAAATGGCTGTTTAACTCAAATTAAACTACACATTTAGTTCCGCAATGATTGAACAAACGTTTCTAATCGATCAAACGGCTCAATTCAACGGATTTTATGTTGAATCGATTGTATGTTTCGGTTTTAGGTGTTTTCTTAATGGAACCATCATTTCAACCGAACTAATAGCGGTTATGGGTTCGATCCGTGTTAACGTTCGAAAGAAAATGGTTTAATTTGGTTAAACCGGCTGAATATTGGCTGTTTAACCCTCGCCGGAGTTTGGCCGGAGGGTGAGCCGGAATGTCATCGGAAATGCGGGTGATTGGGGGGAAGGTGGTTAGGTTTTAAGATTTTACAAGTTTAGTCCCTTAGGTTTGCAGGTTGGTTATTTTATGTGAAAACTTTCTTTTTAAGTTTCCAAATTGACATAAAGCCCCCTTGACTTAATTAAGCTTTAAGTTTTTTTTTAACATTAATCTAACTTATTAATTATTTCACTTTTACAAATTATGATTTCTATTATTATTATTATTATTATTTTATTTTGACTATTATTATGTTTATTATATTAAAAACAAATTATTAACTCTTAAATTAATGAATTAATGCACAATAAAAGAAACATTCATAAACAACCCATATAGTTTCTTAAATGACATAAATGGTCCTTACAAGAACATAACAGGGTTAACTATTAATTAACGAAAACATGAAAGGTTACAGTAACTTTACATATCTGAATAGTTCACTAAAAACATTAACAATAAAAGAACTTAGATTTAAACACTAAACACCAACAAAAACCCAGATCATACATTGAACAACAACAAAAAACCACAAGAACACCGGAGTCGCCGTTGTCATCTTCCGTAGATGGTGGTCAGCCAGCGTCTTCATCATTGTCATCTTCTTACCTTGAACATCAACAACAAAGCACATGTAACCTAAATCTAAAATATCATCACCAATAAAAATAGATCTAAACTTGAACAGTAATATAAAGTTCTTAAAACGATAAAAAAACACAGATCTAACCATGAACACTAACAAAAAATCATCAGTTTGTTGTCACCGCCGCCGCCGCCATCACCATCGTCACCACCGTCACCTACGTCATCGTCACCACCGTCGGCGCTGTCATCGTCACCACCGTTACCGCTCTATATGATGGTCAACCACCGATCAAAGCTTCAATATCTTGATTTTCTCTTAATCTCTTCTTGTGTTTCATCTTTTAGAAAATAAAGAAAGGTGATGAAGAAAGATAAAAGATATAGTTTTAGAGAGAGAGATTGATTGATTGAAATGAATATGAGTGGGCTTATAAAAATTCAGATTCAAAAATATATGAAAATGATCAAATTATCCTTTTTTGTTTCTTTGTATGTAGGTCCTATAATTTGAAACAAAATGTTTTATTCTAAAAAATATGGTCTATCGATCTAAATCTAATTAATGGTTGAGATTTGATTTATTGGTTTATTTAATTTAAATTGGTTTACATATGCCCTATATGTATATAACATATTAATTAACATGTATTTCTTTGTTTTCCAAATTATTTTATTTTAGTTTTATTTTTGTTGTTTCAATATTTTAGTTTTTAATATTTAAAAAAGTACCGTTTAAATATACAATATATTAAGAAAACATCCTTTAAAAAGTTTCAACCCGCTTTCTTAAATAATTTGAGTTTTTAAACATAATTCATAAAATCAGTGCACTTTATATTTAAAACCTTATGTTTCTTTAATGTTTGTGTTAAAACCTTATGTTTCTTTAAAATAACTTTAAAAAATGAACACTTAAAGTAACAAATAAAAAGTTGAACGGGTTTAATAAAGATGCTTAAAAAAATGAATAGTTGAATGGGTATATTTACTAGTTAAATATTAATGGCTCCTATTGGTTTGCTTCTATATATAGTTAACTTTGTAAATAGGCTTAACTAGCTCAAACTTTTTTTAATGGATTTATATATAGAGTAAGTTACATTGACAGTCCCTGTGGTCTTGTCAAAGTTATAGATTTAATATTTAAAGTTTAAAAATTACGTATATGGTCCTAAATATTTTATTACTCTTTCATTTATAGTTCATAAGTCAGTTAATTAACAATTAATGGTGTTAAAGTTGTCAAAATGATCATTTTATCCTCGGGACCATACATATAATTTATTTTTTAAACTATTGTTTTTCAAATTATTTTATTTTAGTTTTATTTTTATTATTTCAATATTTTAGTTTTTAATATTTAAAAAAGTATAGTTTAAATATATAATATATTAAAAAAAACGTGCTTTAAAAAATTTCAATCCTCTTTGTTAAACAATTTGAGTTTTTTAAACAACATTCATAAAAACGGTGCACGTTATATTTAAAACCTTATGTTTCTTTAATGTCTGTGTTAAAACCTTATGTTTCTTTAAAATAACTTTAAAAAATTAATAAAAAGTTGAAAAACGGGTTTAATAAAGATGTTTAAAAAATGAATAGTTTTGAAAAAGATGTTCGAAAAAATCAAACGTTTTAAGAAAGATGGTTAAAAAACGAACATTTTCAAAAAGATGTTTTATAAAACATTTTTATTTTTAAATTTATGTGCATCTTGTTAAAAAAATATATAATACTAATGAAAAAAAATATAAAATATAAATAAAAATAAAAAACATTGAAAAAGTATAAATGTTAATTTAATAAGGTAGGGTTATATTAAAAAGAATGTTTAATCTAAAAAGACTAAAAATGATTGTGGGCTTAAAACGTCTCCTTTTATTATTTTAAAGAGGAGTGTATTTTGGTTATTGTGTCAAATACATCAACTAATTGTGTCTTATACGTTTATTGTGTCATATATTTTACAACATTTGTTATGTGTGTCAATGATTTGTGTTTTACATTTTAGATCATTTTGTGTTATTATTGTCATTATTTTTATAAATTATAAACTTGTTATCTACCATTGTGTTTTACAATTATAAATACACAATGACATACTTTCATCAATGTATTTTTTCAAAACTCATTGTTGAAGATAACACAATGTCTTATTTTTATTATTTAATTTTAATAGATTATATAAACTTATTATTTATTATTATGTTTTACCATTAGAAGTATATAATGATGTTATTTCACTCATGTATTTTTCAAAACTAATAATATTCAAGATAACAAATAACGATCAAAAGACACAATCATACATTGTGCTATTTGGTCATTGTTATTAATGTAGTAGATTAACCAGTTGTTAATTTATTATTGTGTTTTACATATTAGAGATACATAACAATGTTATTTCATCATTATATTTTTTAAAATTCATCATTTTAAAAAATACAATATTATTAAAAAACACAATAACTAACAAAAACACACAATTAACTGCACTAAATACACAATGATGCGATATAAGCTTAATAACGCAAAATTTTTTAATCTTTTGATATAACAATATTGTACTCATTTTAAAGATAAAAAAATGCTATTTTTATGTAATTTGTATAAAAAATAATATTGTACATAAAAGTTATGAACATTTTAAAAAAATAGAGGAACTTACAAAAAGTCAAAAAAATGGTTATTACTAAAATATCACTCTAACAAATTTTTTCTTATGACTTTGGCTCAACCATTGATTAATGACATGAAAAGTTGAGATTACTTATTACACTTTTAAATTTTAAAAAATTTTGTATTTGAACCCCATCCAATTTAATATATCATACATACTAAAAAGTTAATTACTTATGATCCTTGGGGTAATGTTGTCTTTTTAACATATTTAGCACCACTAATTATTGACAAACAAACTTAAAGACTATGGATGAAAGAGAAATCAAATGTTAAGGATTATATCTAAAAAATTTAAAATTAAAAGATCAAATCCAAAATTTTGATCAAACCAAAGGGACCATCGATGTAATTTACTCTTATATATATCTAGAATATGAGACACACGCGTTGTCGATTTTATAGAATTGTGATCCACACACTTGTACCAGTAAAAAAGCTCCGTTAGATTACGAAATGGTTAACGTCTCATACCAAACCATTCATAAAACGATTGTAATATAAGTACAAATCAACGTAAATGAAAACATCAAAAGGAGTGAAAATTTAGTTTGATGATATAAATTCGAGTTATTATATGTTTTGATATAAATTAGTTCGGAAACGAGTTGGGACAATTGTAACTTATATTTTGTTACGCCGTGTACAGCGCCACCGCACGTGCTTTTTTATGTATGTTTTAAGTTGGTATACGTTTCGATGTAAATTTTGTTTGGAGTCAGGTCAAATATAATATGTTTATCATTCAACATTGCAAAAATGAATTACTTTACATGTCAACGTAAGTTTAATTTGGAAATGAGTTTGGTCGATTGTAATTTATACTTTATCTCGTTGTGTAAGAGGCCGCCGCAACGCACTGCGGGTTAAAAAACTGGTTATTTAAAATTGCTTAAAGCTGTTCAATTCAAAAAATATTTAAGTCTATTATTTGGTGCTCGTAAAATATGTCGTGATCGATATGATGGGTTAAGGATGACTATTGAACATAAACGCAACACATTTAGTTAAAAAGGTCAGTTACTTAAATAACTAGTTACAGTTAGTTGTATTAATGTGTTGTGTATATTGAAAATGTCCATTTGCTAAATCATGTATGTCATGACACAATCTATTTTACACGATTAATTATAAGTAGCTTAATAACATGAATGACGATGCACGATTTAACAAGATTTTTGGTATGACTCATTTAACATGGTTAGCGAATGCATTACAAGAAGTCAAGAAGGTAGAAATTCTAAATCAAAGTTAGCGACATGGTTGAATTTAATTATAAAACTTCGTCATTTAGATATACAGATCTTAAACGTGTTGTGTAGACCTCCTAACCCCCTTAACATGATGAGTTTGACCCATTTAGACACGTTTTCAATAGTGTCATTAATATATCAACCACTTTATGACCTAAGCCCGTTTACCCAAACATTAATGTGTTTTAACTTTGTGGTTGAGTGGTGTGTTCAACTATGAGATAATGTCACTTAGAGGTGTAAACGAGCAGAGTCGAGCCCGAGCTTGACACTATTCGAGCTCGGCTCGTTGGATTCTTGCTAAAGCTCGAGATCGAGCTCGGCTCGATTCGAGCCTGTATATTTTTTTTATCAAGCTCGGCTAATGAAGTGTATATGAAGCTTGAGATCGGCTCGAAAAGGATCGATTTTTTTGAGGATAGATTAAATGATCCAAAACTCTGCTCGAGCGAGGTCGTCTACAAACTATAGGAACCCTTTAACGACTAAAAGCTTAGATTAAGCTTGTCTTTATTATCAATTTACATAATAGATTCAAATAGAAGAGGATTAAATCTTACATAAATCACTGAGTAACAAAACAGATAAGAAGCAAAAGGACTCCGACACATGCAACATGGTTGATGTTGGTGATGAATGATGATGTTGGCTCGATATCAGTCGCGAGTAGGACACCAGCAGTTGCTAAATGATGACGGTGGTCGGCGACAAGAAGGACGACGTGAGCGCTCCAGCCGGAGAGGTGGAGGAATTCACTGGAAACGATTGTCACCGGTCTCATGTCTAGTGCTTGATGTCGACTACTAAGAGTGCTATTAGGGTTTGAAATGTTTTTGAAGATTAAGAGAATTTACAGGAGGAAATTGTTTGCCTTTTGACTATTGAAAATGTCATTTGAGAAGAAAAATTATGATAAGTATATCATATAGTATATTTATATTAAAAGTACACTAAAATATTAGTGGGTTTGTTAAGGCTCGCGAGCCTTAGCGATCCTTGAATGCAGGGCTCGAGCTTGATAACTAATCAATTCATAATACAGGCTCGAGATCGGGCTCAAGCTCTTAAGCTTGGTTCGTTCGAGCTTTTTACTGAGTCGATCTCGAGTAGCTCTCAAACTGACTTGATTTATTTACACCCCTTGTATCTAGTTTCTACATTGATAACAAACATCGACATATCACAAATCACATCATGAAAGTCTTAAAATTATACTAATACTTATTAATCAAACCCCTTATACAACATATCATTATATAACAAATTAATACTATAGTTTTCTAACTCATTCAACATTGGTTTGTTAGTTTTCATATTGTCTATTTTTACTTATTTAATGCACGTTCCATCGTGTTTTAGGGAAAAGAACCATTTTACGGCATATCAATGTGGATTCATGCTATAGCAGTCAACCACAGAATTGATACACATCCTAAGGAGGGTGATGAAAAGTATAAGGAGAAGAAACATGATCTGCATATGGTGTTTATTGATTTGAAAAATATGCCATAGAGATTGATTTGGTATAGGTTAGAGGGTAGAGGGATCTTTTGAGAAGTATATAGATATAATTAGGGATATGTATGATAGGACTAAAACAAGGGTATATATGTCTTTGGGGGATACTGATTTATTCTTTGTGAAAATAGGCATCCAGTAAGGTTCGCATTAAGTCTATATTTTTTTGTGATCGCGGTGAATGAGTTGTCAAAGTCAGTTTAGGAGGCAATATCCTTGTGCATGCTTTTTGCAGATGACAATTTGTTACTCAAGAAGAGCCAAAAGAGTCTGAATGTTCGGTTAGAATAGTTACGAGCAGGTGTAGAGAGCAAAGGTTTAAGCATTAGTTAAACTAATACCGAGTAGCTCTATGTGATTTAGTGGAGCAAGCGAAGACGAAGACACCAAGATGATGATTGAAGATCATATGGTTCAGCAGGCCACTAAGTTTAAGTATTTAGAATCGTTCGTAAAGAGTTATAATGACATATATAGTAATGCAGCACGCCAAGTGCAAACAGACTGGTGCAGGTGGAGGGAGGTCTCAGGAGTACTATGTGACAAGAACTCCCTAACTAGGTTAAAATTAAATTCTATATGGTGAGCAGTTCAACCGGCTTTGTTATGTGAAACAAACTATGGGTTATCAAGAATACACATGCACGTAAGATAGAGGTCACGATGATACAAATGTTGAGATGGATGTGTGGGCACACATGGTAAGATTGGATTAGAAATAAGGTTTCATGTATGAGTTTTGAAACTATTTTAAAACATGCAACAAGAAAACACATGAACCGATCTGGGTCAAACCCTATATCGCCCACCATGAGTCCAATTGCAAACCAAATAATCTAACAAACACAACCATATGGTGTTTAAGATAAACCTTTCCCACAAGTCTATATATAGTAACAAAACCAAAACACAACATGGTAGCAATCCAGTCGCTAGAGTTGTTCTCACAAAATAGAAGACCAACCCTAACTTTTATGCCAAATCTGAACCTCTATCTGAATTGTTTCCTAAACTCAATTTCATAACACATATATGTTTATCCGGTGACAGTGTCATATTCATGAACGTAACTAATACGATATCAGAAACATAACATGAATCAATATGACAACACATGAACACATGCTAGACGACGGCGATCTGACAGTGACATGATGATAGGGGATGGTGGCGGTGCTGGCCACACAGGGTGGCGGCACCGACAATGTGAGAGGGGAAGGGTGAATTAGGGTTTTGGAATTTCTGCCTAAACCTTTTATTTTTTTGGTGTAACCTTTTCTTAACCCATTATCATCTATTTATAGTTAACCATTAACTTACTTCTAAAGTTAGGATTAACTTAATTACACATCAACCTCGTATGGTTATTTGATAATCACATATAACCAACAACTTCGATTATTTCAATTATATAACAATCATATACTATGTAATTAATGTTATTTAATTAACTAACAATTGATTATGTATATCTCATATATATAATTGATCTTTTCTTTTGTAACTCTTAATTACAAAACTAGTTAATTAATTCCCTAGTCGTATATTCGAATTACAAATCTGATACACAGAATTATTTATAAATAATTATTTTACCGATTCGACCTTTTGTGAATGACTTGTTTAACTCTTTAAACAATCTATTTCCTATTGCTACTTGTGGTGTAACTCTTAAATTTTATTTTTATAACAGTGTTGTCTATTGTCATTATTCGGACATGCAAGTCCAACAAACTCCCACTTGCACGAGTATCGTTCATTGTCAACATAAACACCGGTGGATCTCTAGCTACATCTCACTGTCCATACTAAGATAAGTCGTTTTGTAAAAGTGTCTACTATTCTCGAGTAGCTTAAGTACTCGTACTTAACTTTTCGTAGTAGTCGTGATAATCTGTCAATTTACATTTCTGTAATAGACATATGTTGAACATGCGACATGGATTGACTTTTCATTCTCATATGTTGTTCAACCATTCTCTTTCTTGATCAAGATTCAAAATGATCAATCAAACTCTTAGTTTGGGCATGGCCATGCACATACACTAGTTTGAATCAATGAGGCATCATAGATGTCAAGCACTTACACAAAGTTAGGGAACAAGATTTTCGTCTTGATTACATACAACTCTTACTAAAGTTCAGATATACCCCCAACAATTATCCTTATTGTTGTCTGATTATAGAACATCAAGTACCAAATGTGGAAACCATCGATTCTGCTGGATGGATCGAATATTGCAATCGTATTGTTGTCGTTTATCGGATCTGTGATGCGGAATCTCACAAACCCGTTGATGATTTCAAGTGAAGATCTAATGCAAGATTGAATGTATGTTGATGAACGAATGATGAACAATTCAAGACACATATTCATAAAATATATCATTCATTCATATGTATGTTTGCTAGGAGATTACAAAGGAAGTTTGTAAGAAAAACTTCTCTCACACACACTCAACCTAATGTTTCTCTCACTAGACTAATTCTCACTTAAAGAATTCTTGCTTACTTTCTAATGGTTAGTTACTTAGAGTATAAATAACTACACTTGGTCTATTTATACTTTTTACATAAATAAACAAAATTACATTTAAGCCCCAATGATTACACAAATATTCTTCAACGTCTGATAAATTCTTTGTTGCTGATGCATGACTGCTGGGTGCTGACGTCACTTGGGCATCCGCTGATGTTGACTGTTGACTTTGACCACGGTTGACCAAGTTTGAATTTTGTCAATTTTCTTCGTTTTGATCATATTTTCAGCATAGCTTCACCGCGTCAGTTTTGGTAATCATCATGAGATTCGCTACTTGGGTTTTGGTAAGTATCATCTTCAAACAGTCCAATAATACTCCCCCTAAGATGATGCTGCCAAAACCTCATGATTATCAAAACCTTGGATGTTGATTGATGTGCAATCTTGGAGTGCAGTCTTAATGTGGAAACCATCGATTCTGCTGGATAGATCGAATATTGCAATCGTATTGTTATCGTTTATCGGATCTGTGATATGAAATCTCACAAACCCTTTGATGATTTCAAGTGAAGATCTGATGCAAGATTGAATGTATGATGATGATGAATGATGAACAATTCAAGAACACATATTCATAAATATATCATTCATTCATATGTATGTTTGCTAGGAGATTACAAAGGGAGTTTGTAAGAAAAACTTCTCTCACACACACTCAACCTGATGTTTCTCTCACTAGACTAATTCTCACTTAGAGAATTATTGCTTACTTTCTAATGGTTAGTTACTTAAAGTATAAATGACTACACTTGGTCTATTTATACTTTTTATATAAATAAACAAAATTACATTTAAGCCCTAATGATTACACAAATATTCTTCAACGTCTGATAAATTCTCTGCTGCTGATGCGTGACTGCCGGTGCTGATGTCACTCGGGACGTCCGCTGATGTTGACTGTTGACTTTGGCCACTGTTGACCAAGTTTGACCAAGTTTGATTTTGGTCAATTTTCTTCGTTTTGATCATATTTTCAGCATACCTTCACCGTGTCAGTTTTGGTAATCATCATGAGATTCGGCACTTAGGTTTTGGTAAGTATCATCTTCAAATAGTCCAACAATACTCCCCCTAAGATGATGTTGCCAAAACCTCATGATTATCAAAACCTTGGATGTTGATTGATGTGCAGTCTTGGAGTGCAGTCTTCTCCCCCTTTTGGTAGCATCTTCTTAGAAGCTTTAGAAAAAGGCATTAAGAATTAGACTTTGTTTCAGCACATAAAGACTTTGTTTTGGCACTTGATGGATGTTTCATCAGCTTGATCTTCTAGTCTTATTTTGAAGACTCGAAAATACACCCATTTGCATACACTGTGGATTGCACAGGTAGCAATATTAGCAGCTTTATCTCAACTTCAGAAGTAAAGGAGAAGCCTCAGACAATCTTCAGACTTGACATATACTCTCCCTCAACAAAAGCTTTGGAGGGTGAGAAACTTTTGTGTTTGAGACACTAAGAGGAGGATTCTTAGTTCTCAGCAACTGGCAGGAGATCTTTGAAGGAAGCAGGAGTGTTCACTTGACATCTTGAACTGAAAGAGAAACTCAGGCATGTTGTGCAATTCATCACCTACGAAAGTCTAAATCCTCTCGGTAGAGGTATTGCATGGAAGTTTCACTCCTAAATCAATAACATATGTAAATCTGCCAAACTAGGAAAAATACTAAAAAAGACAAATCTTTTTAAAATTTTAGATTTTTTTCAAAATTATGATATTTACAAGCATGAATCCTTCAACTGCAATGAGATCATACTAATCTAAAATCCTCTACATCTAAGAATGTTTAAAGTTAGAATAGACATAGACAAAGAACAAAGTTGATTGTAAGTATGTTTGTCCACTTAAACTCATGCAAGGATCTATTTTCAACACTTTGTGATATTTATCATGTTTAGATTTGATTAGATATGCTAATTGAGTACCCCACACTCAGAAGTATAGAAGAATAACCCTCCTCATGAAATACAAGGTGGCACTTTATTACAACTTGAACCAGACTACTTAGAGTATAAATTCTCATGATATGATCCACTTTAGGATTCTTTTAGATTTGATCCACATTGAGATTCTTTTATACTTCACTTTGGAAGTTGATCCTCATTGGATTCTGTTAGCTTTGATCCATATTGGGATTCTTTTATTTTCCTTTTTGTCATGCATCAACACTTTTAGTGCAAGATCAACTAGGTCTATGCTCAGCACAACAAAAGTTGTCCTTATGTTTACTCCAGGTATGTATTTACATACAACAAAGGAGAAACAGATGCTTTTATCAATGAGAAATTTATAAACCATTTTCGCATGGTGTGTTTAGGTAACCACAGAAGCAAACACTTGAAAAAATCATTGCTTACCAATACCTAAAGATGGTTTTGGTCCACAAAGCATATTAATTTAGTTCATCATAAATATGCTTATCTTGAATCCAAGCTAAGCCTACTGACATATCAAACAGAGCCTTGTCAGTGTTTATTGATTTTGAAAAATAGATGCAGAAGATAGTAGATGAGTGTACTATCATTTCTCATGTAAATGCAGGAAGATTCAATAGAAATATTTTTGGACTTTTTCTTGATTTTCTAATTTTTAGGATTTTTGTTTTTAAGAAAATAAAGAAATGGCATATGTGTTATCAATTCAATAGATATCATCAATAGTTAGTCCATGTAGTAATGTAATCAGACTAAGCAGATGGAATGAAACATCAGTTGTTTCTTGCATTGCCATCATAGTTTCTGTGAATGATTGATGTCCTGCATTGAATCCTGGTTAATTTCTGCTCCATTTGGCTCAGTTGCATCACAAACATCATGAGCAGGAAGAACGTTCTTGTTATGGGAAGGGATTAGTCACTGCTAACTTTTCTTGAGTTGGCAGGCCTCCATAACTGTCCCTATCACACTAGCAAATCAGTTAGATATTTCAACCCAGGCCATTACTGTCCTGAGCATTCCATTAGCATCTTTATATGTGACTTGCTCGTATGTGTATGATTTTGCCTTATCTGATGATGTATCAGATTCACCTCCTAAAATTGTTTTCTTTCTCCAACATTTTTTTGATTTTAAACCAACTGTCTCAACTTTAGTTTGTTTAACAAAAGGAGTTTGTTTGGATTTTGAAAATCTTTTGGTTGGTTTAGAAACTCTATTTTGCTTTTGAAAGTTTTGTGGAGGTGTAGCAAAGGATCTTTGTCCTTGATTATGTTTGTTTCTTTTGGGCATGTGATCATATTCATCATAAGAATTATAATCATGATTATAATAATTTGATGGATGTGATCTTCTATGATATCCATTATGCCAAGCATCATTCCTATATCTGTCATACTTGTGTTGTGTGTATGAACTAGGATGATATCTTGATGCCCAATAATCATGAATATCATAATGTTTAAAATCATACCCATGCAGATGTGATCGAGGAGAAGAGTAGCTATGACGTCTGTTGTAGTACTCATGCTCCGATCTTGGTGAGTATGACTCTTATGGATGACAAGATCTTTGACCTCTTCTGTGTTGTGATGTTGGAGAGTTGTTGTATGAACACTCTGAAGTGGTATGATTCTCCATGTCATAATTTAAGCAGTAAGGATAAGGTCTGGATCTTCTGCCCTTAGGATTGAATGATGAAGTTGGATTAGCTTGGAACTTCACATCCTTTTGTCTTAGTTGTTTTTGTTGCTTTCTCTTAAGAGAACATATATATGTATCACTCTTAGTGTTTTTACACTCAGAAGTGTTGTTTGAATCTGAATTGCATGTCTCGTAGAGAATTGGTTGTTGTTTTGGAGTTTCTAATGTAGCCTTTGAGGTTGATGGTTGGTTTGGATCAGGTGTAGAAGACTTAGTCTGACTTTTCTTCTTTCTTTTAGATCTGGTCTTCTTCCTCTTGACTTGTTCTTTGATTTCTTGTACCTCAGGCTTCTGTTTGTTCTTTAACTCCATCTTGATCTTTGCCTTTAGTTTAGCCTTTGTTAATTATGGTTCAAGAAATCCAACTGGTTTGAATTTCTCATAGAGAACCATGGCCTCTTGTTTGTTGTCAGGCTTTGCTGCTTTAGATTTCTGTGGTTGTGTTTGTTTTGGATTGGTTTCTTCAATGACATGATTAGTACATGTCAATGTTACTTTGTTTGGTTGGTTGGTTTCTTCATCACTTGTAGGATCTCTATCTTGACCATCACAGGAATGAAAGGTTTCATTTTGTGGTGATTCTGGTTTGATGTACAGCTTTGATGTTATTTTAAGAGAAGTGATTTGAGTGATAGTGGATGGTTTGTCTGTTGGATGATGATCATGCATATTTGAATCTTCTTTGACTGGACATGCCATTGAAGTTGGCATTTCTGTATAGTTATCATTGTAAGGAGGAGGAACAACATGGTATGTAGTTCCAGCACTCTTCTTTTGATCTCTTTATGCATTAAGTAGTTCTTCCAACTTGCTAGCAGTCAACTTTAAATTCTCAATTTCAACTTATGTTGATGCATGATCTGCTTTTGTCTTTGTTAGAGACTCAGTGAGTCTTGTAACTTGAGCTTGAAGACTAAATCTTTCTCCAAAGAGTTTGTCTACATCCTTCAACAATGAATTGATTTTATCTTCAAAGGCTTTATGTTGTATCTTCAATTCTGCATTTGTAGCCTTTTCTGTATTGATTGCTTGATTTAGACGCTCAATGTAATGTTGCAAGTCATTGATTGTTTTGCTTGTACTTGCTTATGATATTTTGGCTTCAACTTCAGCCTTTGTGTTTGTTAACTTCACAGAGAGTTCACTTGCTTGAGCATTCGGCTTGTGATTTTCTTTAAGTAATTTATCAACTTCTTTCTCTAGTGAACTGATTTGATTTGCAGAAGTTTATAGTTCCTCTTCATGTGAAGCTCTTTCCTCCTTTATCATGTATGATATATTATTGCAATATTTCCAATATGCCTGTACTTCATCTATGCATGCTGATGAGCATAGATTGATCTTTCTGTCTTCAGGAATTTCAGGCAATGGAGGAATGTTTGTGTTGTTAATGTTTGTGGCTTTTGCAAGCTCAGCAGTTAACTCTTCAAGTTTGATTTGTTGTTGAACCATTTTGTCTTGCAACTGGTTCATTTCTTGAGTTAAACTGATGTTTTGTTGATTCAATGTCTTGATTTGTGCTTGATCATTTCTTTGAGATTGTTCCATCTCTGACCTGTATTTCATCAAATCATTAGACAATGTGTTGTTTGAGTTTACAAAATCACATAAATGTAAGTGCATCAGTTCTTTTTCAATGTTACTGATGTACAACTGAATGTTTGTCTTGTCAAACAATGAATTGTTGTTATTGTTTGATATGTTGTTGTTGTTTGGTTGGTTGTAGCTTTTGTTTGATTTGTTGCTGTTGTTTAAGTGGTTGCAGCTTGGTTTCCTCTGTTTGAATTCTTGAAACCTTTTTCTACCTGCAGTAAGAAAGATAGCTCAGTTTTTGAAACACGAGTGTTAGTGAATAATGTTAAATTTTTTATTTTGTTTAAAAAACAAAAATGATTTGAAAATTTGTTTTAAGTGAATACAAAGAACGTCGAAACTCAATTTAATTAAATCGGCCTAATTAAAGAGTTAACTTTGTTCAATTACAATTTAGTTAAGTTGGACTAAAAATAGTCTAGCTTAATTAAAAAGTAATAAAATTTGGATCTACTCAAATTTTAATTGATTCAATTCAACGTGTTACTTGAAACTTTTGTTAACCCTATCAATTTATGTCACAACCCGGATCATAGTTAAAGTTTCAAATTTAAAATGTAAAATTTGTTTGTTTGAAAAATATAAATATATATATATATATACATATATTAAAAAAACATATATGTGCCTGGTCAAAAGAGTCAAAATTGGAATTCTCAAACCAAAATTGGACTACAATTTCTCAAACACTCTCGACAACCTTCAGCCTCACTCTCTCGATGCTTTCTCTGCTCTCACTCTCCCGATCTCTCTAACTCTGGCGACGGTTGGGATAGCTTGAAATTGAAAGCGAATGGTGATCGGCGGTGGACGGTGCTTCTTCGGGGAGTGTTGTAATCGATGGTGTGGTTGCGGTTGATGGGTGTGGACACCGACGGTGGAATGTTGGAATTGAATCAGCAAATCGAAAATCGGAGATGTAGGTGTCGATGATGATGGTCGATGATGTGGTTATGGTTGATTGGGGTTGACACCGATGGTGAAGTTGGTTCTCAACCCTTTTTCCTGTTGTTCGTCCGTTGTTACCAACTCTTTCTTGCTCTAACGTCCGCTGTGATCAAGTTTACTTGTCCGCTGTGGACAAGTTTGCTTGTCCGCTGTGAGCTGATTTTATTTGTTCTTGATCTGAATTTGTCCGCTGTGTAGTTAAACGTCCGCTGTGGATGTTGTTTTTGTGTGGTCTGCTGTGAAGTGTTTTTGTTATGATGTGCGCTGTGAGTGTGGTTTATGTGCGCTGTGTATGTTGTGGACAGATTATTGCTTGTCCGCTGTGACCAAATGAGGTGTGTTCGGTCTTGTCAGCTGTGAACAAGTTGTTTGAGATGATTTCTCATCCGCTGTAGGTTCAAATTTTATGTTGTTTGTCCGCTGTGTGACTCAAGTCGTCCGCTGTGGACCGATTTGTTTGATTAACCTTGTCAGCTGTGGACATATTTTTGTGTGATGTCTGAATGGACCGGTTTGATTCAATTCATCCGCTGTCTAAACAGAGGTGTTGATGAATCGTCCACTATGTATGTTTTTTTTGTCTCAATATCCATCATGGAATGTGTTTACACGTATGCTGTGGGTGTTAACACATCTGCTGTGGATGTGTTTGTTCGTCAGTTGTGAACAGGTAGACAAAATTGATGTTTGTCAGCTATGAACCTTGTGTATCAGCTATGGATGTAACACATCAGCTGTGGACACTTGGTTGTAAAAAGTATGAAGATTATCAGTTGTAGAATTATATTATCAGCTGTGAAATTAATATATCAGCTGTGGATGATAGAGTACTTAGTCAAAAATTCAATTCCAATTGTACTTTGTGTATTCTTTGTAAAATTTGATTATTGAATGGAATTCACTTGCAAATTCACAAATTGATGTTTGAATGACCGTTGAATGATTATGAATGTTTGTATGATGAACAAATGAATCAAAATATAGATTTAATCATGGATTTGGCTGATTTTAAGATTTCAAACAGTTTGACTTTAAAAAAGTCAAACTTCATGTTCTTGAATGAACTAACTTTTGATTCTTGGGTTTTTGATGGAATTTGATAAAATCAAAGGTTATAATAGCTGTAGATAAGTGATTCTAAGCTAAAACAACAATCAATTTCATATAATCATCATCTAAACTCGGATTTAGATGATGAACACATAAAGAACACAATGAAGAATAAAAACCCAGATATAAGAATCAATGTTCAAAAATGTATGATTTGGATGTTGAAAATGATAAACGAACCTTATATTTGATGTTTCTAAGCTAAAACAATAGTCAATTCAGCTAAACAACATCAGATTCGTGATTTTTGATGATTTTCCTCAAGAACAGTGAACTTTTCTTAAGAACACAAAATTTTCAAAAATCTTCAAATTCAAGAGTTGTGGTTGTTTAATTGTTATGAAACTTTGTAGATGTGTTAGTTATCACAAACTAAAGCTATTAGAATCTTAAATTCGATCAAACAACAACAAAATCAAAATTTCACGTTCATGAGCATTTGAAGACTTGAAGAACAAGTTTGCTTAAATCTTCAAATTAATGGCTCAAATGAACTTTAATTGATGTGAAAACTTGCAGATCTTCAGGAAATAACAAATCTAAGCTAATGGTAGCTTGATTTTATCAAAAACAATAACGATTTGCAGATCAAACTTATGGTTTAAATATTTGAGAAAAATTTGAAGAACAAGGAGCCAAGGCTCTCGTACCAAATGTGGAAACCATCGATTCTGCTGGATGGATCGAATCGCATTGTTGTCGTTTATCGGATCTGTGATGCGGAATCTCACAAACCCCTTGATGATTTCAAGTGAAGATCTGATGTAAGATTGAATGTATGATGATGAATGAATGATGAACAATTTAAGAACACATATTCATAAAATATATCATTCATTCATATGTATGTTTGCTAGGAGATTACAAAGGGAGTTTGCAAGAAAAACTTCTCTCACACACACTCAACCTGATGTTTCTCTCACTAGACTAGTTCTCACTTAGAGAATTTTTGCTTACTTTCTAATGGTTAGTTACTTAGAGTATAAATGATTACACTTGGTCTATTTATACTTTTTACATAAATAAACAAAATTACATTTAAGCCCTAATGATTATACAAATATTCTTTAACGTCTGATAAACTCTCTGTTGCTGATGCATGACTGACGGGTGCTGACGTCACTCGGGACGTCCGCTGATGTTGGCTGTTGACTTTGACCACGGTTGACCAAGTTTGACCCTGGTCATTTTTCTTCGTTTTGATCATATTTTCAGCATAGCTTCACCGTGTCAGTTGTGGTAATCATCATGAGATTTGACAGTTAGGTTTTGGTAAGTATTATCTTCAAACAGTTCAACATATCCCAAGTTTAAGGATATGTTGACAATATCATATTAAAACCCAATTATGACTGTAGTGCATGAAATAGTTTGAAGTGAGTTAGTTCTGATTTTCATTTCCTAGTGAATATTTGTGATTCTGATCTCCAACTATCTGGACTTTCAATACCAAGAGAAGAGAATATAACATTTGTGAATGTTATTTTAATTTAACGTGGCCAATTCAAGAGATTTTGGTGGGTATTACCGAGTGTTTAAATTTTATTTCCTAAGTTGTAATTTAAATTATTCTATGATTATGACACGGCTAACTCTTGTAAAGTTAATAATTTTTTTGAGTGATATGAAACTTATATGCTATATTTCTTTATACAATAAAAGATAAAATTTTACAAGATCATATATAAAACTTAATTCTTAAATAGTATCAGAAACACCTTTAGAAAAGTCGGACTAAAAGTGTTGAGATGATTAGATTTCAAGCTTTACAATTAAAAGTTTTGTTCTTAGCATTATAAGATGAACTTGTTAAATCCAAATTTAAAAGGTAAGCTAAATATTACCTGGTTATTTTTTTAAATTATATTTACTCGCATCTAGTTGTGGGTTATAAACGTTAAATTTATAAATGTTTAAGTTCACACTTTGATGAAATTTTGCATAGACGCCATGAAATTGCAAAGTATTAAACTATGAATTGGAAATCGATCAACATTAGTAGCAAGTGTGATAACAACAATCAAGTATCAATACTCGTACGCATAGTGATAGCCATAGTAATAATTGTCATGGTAACAATAATCATTAATGACGGAGTAAGCTAATGATAGTAGCTTTCCTCACTGACAAACATTACCACACCTAAACGAGTGGGAAAAAAAATTCAACACAGATCTTCATCGATCTATGGCATCCTTGCATGAGACAAGGCTAGAGCCAAGAAAAGAACATCGAAATGCCACACACTAATCTACGAATTCAGATAGAGACGGAGACGCTAAGCAAATAGGGCAAACCCTACAGAAAAAAACAAAAAAGCATATGGCGGACTACATCAATGAGCGTTAGTAAAATAGTATCTATCCTCCTTCATCAGAAAACCAAAGTTAATAGCTTACACCATAATGGAAACAATCGTGAACCCAAAATCACTCAAACATAAAAGCATCTTTCATGAATTTCTCGAAAATAAAGAAGCAAATACTACATATCTTTGTCTTGGGCAAAGCCTAAGGCCCGAAACCACCATAATAACCCCATAAGATAGCTGAAGGCAATGCATTTGATTCTTAGCGTAGTTCTCTCTCCACCTTTCTACATTCACTCCTCAACCTTACCTTGCCACTTCTTTTCTTTTAGGGGGGACGAAGTGCATATGCAATAAAGCTAAGGAAATACTAGGAAAAAAGAGGGCTGACCGGGAATACTGCGCCTCTGGTTCCAACGTGCTATAACCTAGTAAATTTTCATCGGGATCCACTAATACCAGCATCAACCTTTTGAAACTTTTTTTTATAAAAGGAGAAACGGGAAAAACTGGGATGAAACCATGTAAAACTAAGAAAAATTGAGATGAAATCATGTAAAATGGGGAAAAACTAGAAAAATAAGAAAATCTGATATGGCGCTAATATGTCACGTGGAGAAAAATAAGGACCAACAGGACCGTTGTTAATGGCCTTATAGAACTCCTTACTGATTCTCTAACTAGAGGCTAATCGTAAGAGTTCATGTTCTTCAGTGAGAGTAACAATAATTTTATTATAGAGGAGACCATATACTGCTTATCCTCTCCACCGAATCATGGTATCCCTCTTTTACATTGGAGTTATAATAATAACGGTGGTAACTATAGCAACCGGTACACTTTTAAATTTATAGTAACTAGTTAAAATCCTACACGCGCGTTGCATGTGTGACAAACTGACTTTAAACTATGGATCATATAATCAATCATAGTCGTATTTGCATCACAAAGTAAAAAGTTGGCTCAGAATAGAATTCCAATCAGGGCTGTAAACCATAGTGGGTTGTCACGTCATAGTAACGAAGAATTTTTTTTTAAATATAATAATGGCTAAATGGACACCGAAACAACAAACTTTATAATAATGATAATGTAGTAGTAATCAGGCTTAAAACTATTGTCCGATTGTGGCTGCATGCCATAATCAATTTTTAAGCCATGACAACCAACACGAGTCTTGAATTTCAATCATAGCCACAGTAATAGAACACCGAAACAACATACCCAAACACACGTAGTCTTAAATGAGTGATAACTCTTTTTCGTCAACATCTTGATCACGTGCCAAAGTTTTAGTGTTTAATTGATCTAAATAAGTGGGTTTACACCGTTGTTATTATGGAATTAATTTACTTTGGTTATGTTTTGTTTCATAGGTATTTGAAGCTTAAAGGAGCTTAATCAGAAGCAAAAGAAGCAAAACACAAAATTACAAGGACTGAAAATGTAAATATCAAAAGTTACAAGAAAAGGCACAGTAAGAGGTTACCGATGTATGATATGTCGGTTAGCGTATTAGCGGCGTATGGACAGGCGTATTTGATATAAAGAACAAGAAGTTGTGCGTAGGAGTAGAGGGGTGGGCGTATGATACGCCCACGACCGGTGTATCATACACCGGTAGCCTAACAACACTCGGATTTTGTGGAATTTCAAAGATATTTAAACCTATATAACCCCAGTTTAAAGAAAAACTTTTCCCAGCCAAAAATAGGAGAACTAAGGAGTTCTTTAGTTCCTTCAATTTTTCTAACTCCTCGAGAATCATCATTGATCATCCTTCAAGACAAGATTCGAGATCTTGAGAAGATGGTGTGTGGCTAGGTCATTTACGATTGCTTCTGGGAGAGTTGTTTAGGTTAAGTAAGACTGTTTATATGTTTTCATTAAGGTTTGGGTACAAAACGATCTTTAAATGCAATACTACGTTTTGGTTACGTTAAGAAGTTCGTTTATAAATAAGATTGCTTGTTGAGATTATCAGTTTTTGGTTTTCTTGCATCATGAACTCATTAAGATTGAGAAGTAATTTGATATATA
Organism: Flaveria sonorensis; assembly: GCA_025506505.1. Lineage (NCBI taxonomy): Eukaryota > Viridiplantae > Streptophyta > Magnoliopsida > Asterales > Asteraceae > Flaveria > Flaveria sonorensis. The sequence continues at coordinate 60,904,480 of CM046437.1, forward strand.
CGAATTAATAACATTATGAAATTACAATTGCATAGAACCATATGACTGATTTCATCATGAACTCTTAATTACACAGGTGGTTCCTGTGGTTAGGCCTGATTTCACTTTTGGTCCCTAACTCTTTGAAATTACAAGGTTGGTCTAAAACTTTGCACAAACGTAACAACGATGGTCCCTGAAACGGATGTCCATTAAGTGTTTCAGTTAATATTTTAAAAATAACTAAAATACCCTTGTATCATTGTCTTCTCCAATTGAGTCTGGCAGCCCTCCAACTCCGTCGGCCTACCGCTGCAACGAAACCCACTATCTCCAGTGATGGAGACGTTTATGGCGATGGTGGTGATGGCGATGGTGGCGACAGAAGGTGAGCAGATCTGAATCACATTACACAACTATCAAATCTGATACAGAGACGGAGGTGGAGGGTCCCCGGAGGTAGAGGGTCGATGATGGACGTGGAGGTCGTTGGAGGTGGTTGAAGGTGGTAATGGTTGAAGGTTGAAGGTGGTGGTGGTTGAAGGTTAAAGATGGTGGTGATTGAAGGTTGAGTATGGTAGTGGTGGTGGTGGTGGTGGTTGAAGGTGGTGCTGATTGAAGGTTGAATGTGGTGGTGGTTGAAGGTTGAAGATGATGGTGGTTGAAGGTTGAGGGTGGTGCTGGTGGTTGAAGGTGGTGCTGGTGGTGATAGTGGTTGAAGGTGGTGGGGGTGGTTGTTGATGGAGAAGAAGAATGGTGAAAGGGGATATTTTTGTCATTTCACACGCTCTTAACAGCAATAATTAACGTTCATCCGTTTCAGGGACCATCGATGTTACGTTTGTGCAAAGTGTTGAACCAACCTTGTAATTCCAGAGAGTTAGAGAACAAAAGTAAAATCAGGCCTAACCACAGGGATCACCCATGTAATTAAATCCAAAATGTATTCTTCACATCATGTAGGTTAACTTAAAAATGAATTAATTGAGAAGACTTATAAGCAAAATTCAAGTGGTTATCTTCACGCTCCAACAAAAAATCCACATAGGATCATTACATTTGATTTTGATTTAATGTGGTACAACTGCTTATGTACATGAGACAATATGATTATGCATTAACTTTCAAATTATTTAATTTTAGTTATATATTATTTTACTAGCTTTAGTTACCAGTGTATTACACGAAAGTGTGGAGAGTTGATTATTAAATAATATAAAATAAAAATAAAACCAAATGTGTTATATATTAAATAAGACATAACAACTTTTGTTATAAGATCACAAATGAACAAAAACATCATTGTAAACTACATTTGTAGTAATATTAGTAGGTTTACACTCATTATTTAAAGCTAAGAGGTTCAATCCATCTTTACCCTTAACTTGTGACAAGATAATATAAATCTGATCATGCGTAAAAATAAACTCTTATAAGTATAAACCAACACTTGACAGAGATTGACCTTAACTTTTGTTTATTGTCATAGCGAAATATATAGTCAAAGAAAACTGTCTTCTTTTAGACTTAAAAGAAATACTTTTAATCGATCCAAGAATTAAAATTATTTAATATTTCTTAATTTAAGTAATTATTTAAGAGGAGAGAGAGGCGAGACAAATAAACTTAAAGGGCCTAGAAATGTACCAAGTGTCCCCCTAAGTTACTTTTTTCGTATTATATATAGATATCTCCATTTTGTAATACTCGATATCCAAAATGGTTTATATAATATATTGTGATCGTCCTGTTAAACTAGTTATCGCTTTATGTATAATTATTTTAACAACATGACATCATCTTCTTCAATTATGAACATAATTATCCTTACGACGTGCTTGATTTTACTGAAAACAGATCCGTCATGGAGGGCAGGTAATTATCCACTTTTACATTGGGGTGATAGCATTTGCGACATGTTTGATATCGTGTTTTGATACTTGGGATCGTGATGAAACTACCAGTGCAATATGCGCATGTGCAAACCTTTTCTTTTTTATAAATTTACAGTTAAATTAGACTATAAATTAAACTTCCGTTAAAGTTTGTAGTATATTAAAGGGTCTTTGGCCCAGTAGCATTAAATCCCCCTTCTTCTCATGGTGCGTCTAGAACACCAACCCCTTTTCATAGTAAAAGAGTAAAAAAGAGTAAATTAAATAAATAAAGCTCCTGTAGATCGCCTTCAAAGCAACGCTCCACCAGCTTACGCTTAGCACTTTTCCTTATCCTCTTACTAGCCAGGCAAAGACTTTCTCTAGATCGAATGCGACCTGGAAATTCTGTCATATTTCTTTGATATTGATGAATGAGGATTTACGTACAATCCAAAGCCAACGAAATGAGTTGAACGATGTCTTTCGGCTACTGGACTTTCACCATCTAGGGTGCAGCATTCTGTTGCTTCACCTAGCAGCACAACGCTTGTATTGCTCTCCCACAATCTATGTGATGGATTGATGTCCATCCATAAAAATGAGAGTTCAAGACACATGATAGATAAAAGTGCGCCAAGAGAGTTTAAGTTCGTCGTTAAATAAGTTAGCTTCATATATCTTAACGAGTTTTTTTATTAAATCTCTATAGGCTATCCAAATGTGATTTTTGGTCCCCAAGAATTAAATTCGATTTGATTTTGTGAGGCAATAGGCAACAAAGACTGTACTTAAGTTTTTTCTATAACATCATTTTTTTATATCTTAACTAGTTCTTTTATTAAATCTCTATTAGGCTATCCAAATGTGATTTTTGGTCCCCAAGAATTAAATTCGGTTCGATTTTGCGAGGCAATAGGCAACAAAGACTATACTTAAGTTTTTTCTTTAACACCATTTTTTTTGTATGCGAGACATGCATAACCACTAATGTCATTAAAAAACGAGATCATCAATAGCACTGGATTAAGTAATAAAAAAACGATATAAAAGATGTGCATAAAAGAGAGACATTAATTATCGACCTCTTATGTTTTAAAAGTTGATGATGATGATGTGAACCAATATATCGATATATTGTCATTGTCAAGTGTCGTTTTACATATTTTTTATAACATGAAAAGTACCTTTCAATTTTTAGCCAAGCCTACACCTTCAACCAAATACATAGATTGTTGCCCACATAGTTTGGCCATGGGCTTTCGCTTGATTAGCATCTTTAAGCCGAATAGGGACCTGGCCCCAAACACGAGTGTCATCGTCACGTCATAGTGAAACGAATCCTAAACCTTTTGGATGTATTTGTGCTTCACAAATCAAGTGTAAATATGCTGGACAAATTCTTCATTAATAAAGAAACGGAGTATTTTATAAGGATGCCTATAAAATTGTATTTTATGTCAATTCTATCATATCGTCAATCAAATGAAAACCCTGTAGATTATTATGCAATATTAAACAACTATATATATTTGTATAAACAATAACTGATATATTCTAGCGTAAATTACATATGTGATCTGGTGGTTTTGGTTAAACTACGGATGTTATCCATGCGTCTTATTTTTACTGGTTTAGTTTCATTAGGCATTGTGCGCTTTTAAAAATGGACCTTCACGTCCTATTTGTTTCACATAATTTTCAGAAATTAAAATTGAAATTAAAAAATTTCTATCTAAAAGTCTATTTGGTTGATCAACGGACGTAATTGGAATTGAAAAGTTTTCTCTTATTTATTGAAATTCACATTCATTCCACTTAACCATAAAATATTAACAATCCAATGGAATGTTCAAAATTAAAATTCCAATACACTCAAAATTGATCAACCAAACACATATTAATTTTAATAAAATTTCAATTCTAATTCAATTTCCAATTCCAATTCCAATTCTTTTATAAAATATTTTACGAACACCCTTTAATTTAACAACACTGATTTGATTAGTTACTTTAGGGACATTGTGGTCATCTAAGATTCTCTCACTCTTTCTTTGTCTCTCTCTCTTGGAAAAAAAAAAAAGATTGTGAGTTCTCTTGGAAATCCATCGCTCACAATTTATTTTGATCACACCACCAAACCATTATAAATTGAAGAAGAAAAAGCAAAGAATCCAACGTTGTTATCGTTCACCCCATAGGGTTCATTGTCGTTGGATTGCACCACCAAACCACCGTTCACTCCTTTAGTATCGTCATTGCTCAGATTAAGAAACAAATAAAGGTGAATGAAGATAAATGAACCAAGTTTTCACAATATTAAATTGAAGCTAACAGTACATTAGGATTTTTGGGTGGAGAAACAGCGAGGGAGATATTCTGTAATTACGCGTGAGAGCAGATTCAATATATATGAGATAATTGGTGATGTGGAAATAGTGCAATAAAAAGAATTGCTACATATGTTAAGTTCGGTCAAATTAAATAACCTGACTTTCTAAAGTGAAAGTCATAGATTCGAGTCTTATTTGGTGTAATATTTTTCAAGTGGACCAGTAGTTTTATCATAGTGAGCCTTTTAGTGATGTGTTTCTTCAAAAATAGTGGGCAGGTCGGGTAACCAGTGTTGTTTGTATTCGTGGACATAAGTGATTTTTTGCCATTGGGTATTTGGGTTTACCTGGGTGACAGGAGTTATAGTATTCGTTCGTCGTTTAAAAATAAATAGACATGTATATCAAACAAAAGACTCTAACTTAAATATTAATTGCGATCAACATAACCAACATCTAAATTTAATAAAGATACACAAAAAAACATCAACAATATAAAATAAAACCTGCAATTTTAAATTATGATTATTATTTTTTGATTTTTCGATTAATCTCACACTTCTTTGCATTCCCACTTATCCACCAATGAGCCGCTCATTTCAATTATCAATCCCCTATCATTATTTTAGAGAATTTTAGTTGATAAGTTGTTTCGTTTCTCCATCTTTATAAATTTCTTCACAACTGTTACATTTGGTTTCACATTTTGTATCCATTATAATTTTGTTGATCTTTCAAATCCTTCAACATACAAATATAATGGATGCTAGTAACTTGATTATTCTTACTCTTCATAGTTATATCATTGATTTCCTGTCTCCACCTTGCTAACGTATTTTGTCAACTACAACATAAATATTTAACATTACTTTACTCTTGTTGCATGTCATCCTAGATAACTTGATATAACACATAGTCATCGCTACACAATTTAGTGGTTGAAACATTGGAATTATCATCGATATATGCAAACGTCTCTCCATAAGAAGCAAGAATAAGGGATAGACCTCTTCATGTTAACAAGATGTGAATGGTTATGATTAGTGATATCAACACCTCTTTTTTTCACAATAATGTCAAACAACACCGTACTAACTATCCTCATGATTTTTGTGGACACTTCCACCATATACGATCATGACACGTAGTTCTTCAAGTTTCATGTCAAGTTTGTCGGCCTTTGTAGAAAGATCACCCAACACACACCACAAACCATTAAGCCCATGATCTCCTTCATAGTAAAAAGCTCTTATATCACTTGACTTGAAATTGAAATGATAAAAAATGCTACATATGTTCTAACAAAAGGTTTAGTAAAACCCAAATGAGAGAAATATTATTATTAGGGTCGGGTTCAAATGAAAAACCAACAGAAATTATGAAAATCAATAAATCAAATCTCCATAATTGATGTATCAAGATCAACGGCTTATATTTTTTTTAACTTTTTGTACACATGATCTCACAAGAGTACAAACATCTAATTTTTTATTCAAAAATTGATCTTAATACATCAAAGTTGTAGATTTGATTTATCGATTTTTATAATTTCTGTTGGTTTTCGTTTGAAGCCAACCCATTATTATCATACATCAAAGTTTTTTATAGGCAATACATATGAACCTCTATGTCTAGGCAACACTCATAACCGAAACGTTAAGTAGGACAAAGTAACCTACATATTAACTATAGGCTTAAACAAAATATAAAGATCGTAACTAATATTCTAATAAAATAACTAACATCTAGACTTGGTAAATAAACAATAAAACCAACATTTTAAAATAAAACATAGATTATTGAAAAACTTTTGAGATCGTTTTTTCGCTCTATGGTCACTAGTCCTTGCACATTCGAATTATCAATCCCCTATCAATCAGTTACAAAAGGGATCATGAGAAAACATTTCATCAGTAGTGGTGGCACCCATCTCAAAGGTTGTCGGTAATATGTACTCCTCCCTCAATTGCTAATTAACATTCGATTCCATTTTTCTCAAGCCCATATTTTCTCTTGAGCTTATCTCATTAATATGTGTTCCTTCCCTAAATATCTCAAACGAATTTCGCAACTATGAAGAAAACCCTAATCATAGAGAGCACGATAACAATGCAAGTTTTCGATAACAATATGTGTTCCTTCCCTATATTATCTCCTTAATATACGTTCAACCCTCTTTTGCATGCTAGAATCAGAGAGCACGATAACAATGCTTGTTTCGATGGGTTTATGACCTAATTGGGGAAGGCAGAGCACAACGGTACGTAGGACGAAGACATATGGTTTACTTTGGAGGGGGGTAATGATCATATATATATTTATTTGCTTTTTTTACATAAAGAGATCTATAAGTAAATTGCTCCAATGATAACAGTTATAAAGAAGACGACAACGATAATAATAACAAGAGTTAATTGCTATTTTCATAGCTGAGATTTGATGTTTTTTACCGTTTTCATCCAAAAACTTTATTTTCCCTCTCTGTGCCACTAACATTCCAAAAACTTACCATTTTCATCCACTTCCGTTACCCCCGTTTGTTTTAACCATTAAGTGGACATCAACTTTGAACATTAAAAGCAATCTAATAATGTTTGAATGTTCAGAGAAATCGAACAATATTTATTTATGTTTTTTTTTCCTGGTGAGGTGCAAAATTATCTAAATGTTTCTCACATGATGTGCACGTAATGATTACTTAACAGGTAAATAAATAGGATTAACAAAAATGAATGAAAATTACAAGTTTTTTAAATGTCAGGAACGCATAGAAAAAAAAATTGTTTTTTGGATGAAAATAAGAAAAATGCACCAAACATTAGGGACGAAGATGACAATTTACTCTAATAACAAAAAGTTAAAATAGTCATATCACTTGACTTGAACGCCACATAGCGGATTGAAACCAAACAATGCTAAAAAGGCTAAACCCGAAAAATCACAACGTTGATCTGGCCTAAACCTTAGGACCAAAAATGTACCATACTGTATAATCTATATAATAATTTGGAGATAGATACAAACTTGTAGTGGAGCAGAGGTGGGGGTCCATAGTTTGGTACTTTATTAGATCATACATTATACCAGTAATTTGGTTATTTAAACACAAACATATTTCTTCATAAATACTCTAAAAACTTAATTATGAGTTAGGACATGAAGATGGTGGTGGTGTGGCCACGTTAATGAAATTAGAATCACGAAAATGCAAGTGGGGGAAGGTGGTGATTAGATTGGTGTCAAGTCGATGAAAACTCAACAGTTAAGAAGAACAAGACTTATTCTAATCACATGTTGCTGTTATTTCGTACATAAAATGTCACGTTGCTTGTTGTCTTGTTATACTTTTTGGTATACATAAAAAATATGAACAATCTTTGTGTTTGATCATATGTGAAAGGTGTAGGATTAGAGCCAAAAGTGATCGGATCCTAATCAGAAGTTACATGTTTGACTGTAATGCCCAAATGAGATTTCTTTTAGTGAAATGCTATTTTAAGTTTGAGTTTTGAGTATTAAATCAGTGTAAATTGACAAATGTTTTGGAATGATGTGTTCGTAGGTGATGGAAAGGCCTATCCTCCATTTAAGTTTGACAAAATCATGATTTGATATTTATGTATTAACTAGTATGAAACCTTCCGTGTTACAGCAGAGGGAGTAAAATCATATCAAGTAGCACCAATGATATATCACCGGCAGTTTCACTAACACCGAAAAAATTAGTATTAAAAAGAAATAAAAAACGAAAAAAATAAAATTAACGAAAAGTAGACGTAAAAACGTTGAAGCATACAGGCGAAACGTAAAATATCTAAAACAATAAGTACATCGATCTAGGACCAGAGCGTTGTGAGGGAAGAAATAAGCGTAAAAGCGTTGAACTACACACGTACACTACGGTGTGTTAACTCGTATAATTTAGAACGAAATATAAAGCGATTTTTTTTTTAAATATGAAAAGTATAGGGTGACCAAAGTTGAAAGTAAAAAAATAATAAGGTTAAATTGTAAAATATGTAAAAGTATTAGGCTAAAATAAAAAAATTAATGATTAAAAAAACAAAAGGTGGATACAACATACTAAACACATGATACAACTCATACACATAACTAAGTTATTAATTAGTATACATATAAATAAACCTTTTAAAGCATATGTAGGGACAATTTTATACACCCTTTAAATGGATACATATGTAAGGATTTATACTATGTGAGCACCACCTAAACAATTTAAATGTTGTATGCACTCTTTCTTGTATGAGAATGTTAAAATTGTTTAGTGTGAATGGCGTATTACAAGTTTATTTTGGAGAGGTGACTAAAAAATTTAAGTGTGTTAGATCGTAACATTCTAACCTGGGATGGATAATATGTCGCAATTAACAAAATCATGTCTAATAGCCAACATTAAAAACTTTTACATGAGCTATTCTATTTAATATACTATAACATTTTCATAAGTCACATATACATCGGTAACTCTACTTATTAAGTTGGTATTTCGACATTCTAGAATGTCCACTCTACACATTTATACCATGCACGAGAAAAATGCATTGGAAAAGGTATTTAAACTACATATTAGGCAATTACCAAACAAATAAAAGTTAGGATTGTTAACGGTCAAATCAATAGTATGAATTATTATCGTTCAATTAGTAATAGTTTGGAATATTAAAATTTAATTTGGTAATTTTTTTTACCAAGTAAACCATTATTGTATAACTTGAGGCCAAATTTTATAACTTAGCTTCCATTTAGTTAAGAACACACCTAGGGTTCTAGAAACTATGTAGAAAGCTTGGTGATTAAAAAGTTTTAAGAATGAAATGAAATTTAGAAAAAAAAACATTTAAGTATTGGGGGTGGGGGTGGGGGTGGGGGTGGGGGTGGGGTGAGGGGTGGGGGGGTGTTTGAATATGTAGGGTCTGTATAAGGTTTCAAAATATATAGGGTCTGTATGGTTTGAAATAGTGAAACGAACAAAAGAATGAAATGAACAAAATAATGATTAATGTATATAGCAATGAAATGAACAAAACAATGATATTAATCATTAACAGTTCATTGTTCTATTTGATTATATTTTTTGAGTGAAATAAATCATTATTTTTTAACTTTTGGTAGACATGAAAAGACGAATAAATGAAATACATTGGTGGTGGTGGTTGGAGGTAGTGTTAGGTGATGGTGGCTGGTGGTGGTTGTCGTTGTTGTTGGTGGTCGATGACAGCGGTGACAATGGTGGTGATTAGTGGTTGTGGTGGATCGAGTCATGGGTCGAGACATGTGTTGGGTTATTACTCGGACCATGAATTAAAAGAAATTCAATCTATAATTTCTTGAAGAAATGAAAAGGAAACACTCATGCAACAAGGCATGAAAATTATTAGAACGAAATATCACATTAATTATGGAATGGTCTATTTTATTTTCAAGTTATTGACAAATAGTTTATTTAAACAGTTTCGTCTTACATATATACATACCAAACACTATGATAATATGTTAGCAAACTCTTACGTAATTTATCCACGTGTTAACATTGATAAAAAGGTTTTTTTAATAATATACCTTTAAGATTTTTCACACTTATAAAATCATACATGTATACTTGTATTAAACTCCTTTATCACAGCCATAATGCTCATAACTAGGATGGTGAAAAACCCGGACCCGATTTACCGAAGCCTAAAATGTTTAGTATTAGTTTTCATGTGAGACTAGATATAAGATTAGTTTTAGAAACTTATAAGGGATTGAGATGGTATGTGATTAGGTGATAACGTATCACTCGATTACCACAACCTGTATAACAGAATATACTAAAATATCATATAATCTTAAGAAATGATAACGAATAGTATGTTGAAGTTATTAGAAGCTTAAACGTATTAAAATTATAAAATTACTAGTAACGTAGTTGACTATTTAGTATTTCAAGTCAATTTTTAGGTAAATTTAAGATCGACTTATGAGTAATCGCATCCCAACGAATGTTTTCTAACCAAGTGTGGGACGGGATTTTATTATTACGTATGAGATTAAGATTACACAAAATCAAATACCTTGCAGCTATAAAATATCAAACTCTACAATCAAACACGACTACACTTGAATTTTCAATTGTTTTAACAATAATATAATTAAATATCTGCATTAAACATGTAAAACTAACACGTGTTAAAAAGACTTATGCAATCAAGATGAATTTAAATAAAAACTAAATCAACTAATGTTAAAAAAAACCCTAATAAGACTTGCATTATATAATATCACCTACTATATAACATTTAAAATCAAACTAATTAGGTAGTCCAACTTTGTTTACAATAAGGTTATTGAGACTCAATCAAAACAAGTTAATAAATCCGTCTTAGTTACATTTATTGTATAAGGGTAATTGATATCGTCTTCACAGGTAATTAATGGATAATGTTGTAACTTTATTCAATCACGAAAAAAACTAAAACTTTGAATGGTTTTAAAGATCACTCATGCAAAACGCAACAAACTATATACGATTTTTTTAGTAAATAATGGAAAAGTTATCACTTCCGGGTTTCAAACTTCGTAAAATCAGCAATTGACATGTTTCATTAGGTTTTGACAAACATAACTATAAACTCTTAACTTTTTTATTAAAGTGATGACAAAAAACACTCTTTTAAGATTCGTTATTTTACGATGTTATTAATTTACGTATATCAAATTGTCTACTATCAAATAAACTGAAAACTAATAATCAAACACACAAATTTATTTATAAATAAACATTTTAAATCAAGTAAAACTTAAATTAAATTCAATAATCCAATGTTCAACACAAACCCCAGTTAAGACATACCAAACATCTTACTTAGCAAGAATCATTCAACAGAAAACGAAGGAAATAGTTGCTTATGGTCTTCATCATGTTGTACGTTAATCTTCTTTGAATAATGAATAGTGATAAATTGGAATGAATTGGAATGCTTTGAATCCCCCAAAATCATCTTGAATCATCTGAAATAAGTTGTAGTTTGGATTCAAATTGAATATATTCAAATAAGCTTGAAAAACCACAAAGACCCTTTTGATGTATATATACCATTTTAATGTATATATACCAATCTAAACTTTCGTGTTTTGTTGCATTTGTATCAATTAAACTCCTTTAAATTTTAAACACCTATGTAATAAAACATAAACAAAATAAACAATAATGATATAAAATCAAACGTTTAAATTACATAAACAGTAGAATATTAATACATAATCAGTTTACCCTCTTGGACCAACACACGACAATGGTGTCACTGTCAGCATGTAGGTTTGGGACCAGATTTATTAGTAGATTCAACCCCACAATCCATGATGATTCAACACTATCAGATCTCAATATACTGCTTCTAGCTTCATCCTTTTTCACTTTTGTAATATATCGATAGACACTTATATATATATATATATATATATATATATATATATATATATATATATATATATATATATATATATATATTAGAGTTAATTACATAAATGGTCCCTGTGATTTATTAAAAATAACAGGTTTGGGTATTAAGGGTTTTTTGTAACAAGTTTCGGTATTCTGTTTTCAAATTTGTAACAATAATGAGTATTAAGACTAACTGCCGTTAACTTTTCTGTTAGTTTTAAATAAAATGACTAATATACCCTTTGAGTGATTACTTTTGTAATTTTATGTCTCTCTTTGAATCAAGGACCATTTGTGTAGTTACTATAACTTAAAAAACCCAACCCCCACCTACTCTCGTCTCTTTCAAAAATCAGCCACCATGAGGATTGAATCCGCCATTGCTTTTACCCACCATCGTTTCTGACCACCACTAAATTCGTCGCCGCCCACTATTTCAGCCCCTTGGGGAATAATGTCGCCACCGCCACCACCATCGGACACCATAATAGACAAAGCAACCACCGCAGAATACCTGAAATTTGTCAAAAGGGTAAACCACCACCACCTAGCCACTACCATCGGCCACCATCACCACGATTTTGTCCAACCACACCCATCCGACGACACCACTACAATCAATACCAAACACACAGCCAGTCCCCCCCCCCCCCTTTAACTTTTTCTCAAAACCCTAAAACCTAAATAAAACATTACCTATTTAGGGATTCTTTACTTTAAGGCTTGTAGGCAGTAACAGATGATGATGGCGTTGATGGTTCTGATGTTTCAATGGAGATGAAGCAGCAGTTGATGGTGCAACGGTGGTGATGATGCGCTGATGATGATGGTGAGACGGTGGTGGTGATGGTCGGATGATGATGGCATTGTTGGTCCTGTTGTTTCATTTAAAAAGCTGAACAAGATGGTGGTGATGAGGTTGTAGCCGACGATAGGGGCTAGCGGGGGTGGTAGCCGACGGTGGGGGTTGGCGGGGGTGGTAGCCGACGATGGGCTGGCGGGAGTGGTAGCTGACTGTAGGGGTTGGCGGATGTGGTAGCCGGTGGTGGGGTCGGCGAGGATATGGTAACCGACGGTGGGGGCGGTAGGGATGTGGTAGCCGGCAGTGGGGGCGGCGGTGATGTGGTAACCGGCGGTGGGGGCGGCAGTGATGTGGTAACCGACGATGGGGGCCGTGAAATTAGATCCGGAACATAAGGATTAAGGAGTGTGTGTGAGTGTGGCTATATATATATATATATATAATTACACAAACAGTTCTTTTTATGTATTAAATGACATAAAGAGTCATTGTAAGGTAAAAAGACGGAAATACACTTAGATTTAACAGAAAAGTTAACTTCTGTTAGTGTTAATATCTTAACTCGTTACAAATTGAAAACACAATACCCATACTTGTTATAAAAAACCCTTTGTACCCAAACCTATTATTTTTAATAAACCACAGGGACCATTTGCGTAATTAACTCTATATTTTAATTTACTATAATATTTTAAATTGTTTGTGTCAAATCCAGTTATTACTAATTATTCAAAATTGTTAACTAATAAGAAGCAAAAACAAATTCATATGTTAAGTTTTTCATAATCTATTAGAGTATGAAAACTAAATATGTATTCAGGTAATGTCAGTTTTGCCGAGTTTTTCAAAAAGACACACTCAAAAGAGCGGTGATGGGGTTTCGACATTTGAACTGGTGTTGCCTAGGCGTGCGAAGAGCGGGTAAGATTAATTATTAAAATCATTTTTATATCATTTTGTATTTTTTTTTAAATAACACTTTTAATTTATTTCGTTAAACCATAGGAAACACATAATAATCTACCCGCCGAAAAAATATGTGAATTCAGATTCCAACACGCTAGTTGTTGATGACATACAACTACTAATCCCCATAGCGATAAGTGGTGAGCCCGAGACTTTCCGCTCCGGGAGATCAGATATTCTTCGTCACAATGGAAAGTTATGTAATGTTTTATTACATCATAAACAATAAACTAATCATTCGTTTATTATCCCTAGATTGATGTCGTGGAAGCAAGGTTGGAAATGTTACAAAAGTAGTGAGACAATAAACTATAGATGACGTAGCGACTATAGAAGAATAAACAGATGCCGAACAAGAGCAAAACTAGACATACCTTGAGACCCATTATCACCCTACGACCTCCTAATTAGCTAATTTTCTCTTTTGTATTTCTATCAAACATATATTGTGTTTAGTTTTGTATATCTTTTCTATTTACTGTTTATTTTTATATTATTTTTATGTTTGTTTACTTTAAGAAAATAAATAAATGTTGAATAACAGTAAATGAAAGAAAACAAAATACTTAAAGTAAAATATTTTTACTATTATTATCACAAAAATAAATAAAGCAATTTTAAAATATTTATTATTAAAATAAAATAAATATTATAATAGATATAAAAAGTGAAAATTAAATACCAATATCCGTCGGTAAATCCATCGATAATTTATTTACAACAACAAATATTAAAATCCATTGGTAAGCCATCCGTCAGTAAATTCCGTAGGGTGATCTATCGGAAACTAGATTACCTATGGCTATATTCGGTCTAAATCTTGTCGGTAAACACTTTTATTGACGGATTAGAGATAGAAGTCATTTCGTTTTGTAGTGATTATATATATGTATTATTGTTTCATTTTGTAGCTGGTGATTGTATGTATTATTGTTTAGATAAAATAATAATACAAATGATATAATTCCCAACTAATAATATCTGATACGAGGTATATCAAATCTAAGCACGTTTGATTTAAGGTTCTTTAAGTGTTGACATATTGCTTGCATATTTAAATATTCTGGTGATAGTGTGTTCTTGTACATCTTGACTTGGATGGGTTGAATATTAGTGATTCTTAGAGCTCTCATTGGTCGGTGTGGATAACATTACAAGAAAGTGTTCGGTTCGTCTATCCAAAACACCAAACGTTTTTTACAACTACGCTACAAAGTTTATAGCACTAAACATCCGATGTATATTTTTATAGTTTTTCTTTTACTGTAACCGTATTCATGGTGGGAATTGTTAAAAAAATTTAAATTGTTGTATATATTTTGTAGTTTTCATTGCATAAACATTAAAATCCGATCTAAAAATCCCAACATATTGTTTGTAGCATGGTTTGCATAAAATGTCATCGGTTTGCAACTTTGCATGATTTTGTTTCAAAGCTTAGGAGTTATAGCTTCTTCCATGATGACATGGGGGTTAACTTCATTCATATTGGACGCTTATTAAACAACATTGATGACATATAGCCAAGATTTGCTTGCAACTACACCACATGCAATCTAGATCGACCAATTGGTTTACATCATTCAAAAATAACAAATATTACACATGTGGAATCACTAGTCGTATGTTCCAACAATTTAAGGAACTTGAGTTATCTACCACCTACCAACATTAGAATCCAACTAAACAAAACGAACTTTGGTGACTTACAGCCAAGTAATCGAGCCCAGATACTACTACGACCAGACATACAGTGGCGCTCAAAAGTCCCATGATTGCATCGCTCCAATCGGTTTGGAACAACCTTAAAAAGAGATATGTAGCTCTACTCATGCCAACAAAGAAGCATGACCACACATCTCTTCATGATGTAAAGCCTTCCTCTTTGCTGTTTAAGAAACTTACCAAGTCTTGTGCATTTTAGTCTTCCTTTTGACCTTTGACTTTTGTTGCACTCACCCATTTATCAGTTTAGAGAATGGATGCAAGTGTAAAGAATATGGGGAGATAAGTGAATGCTATATATAGGAAGTTTAATAAGGGGCAGTATGGTACAAGTAATTAAGCTATAAGTACAATGGGCTTGTATCCATTTGTCATCTCCTGAATAAGCATATATGTGGTTTATACATCATCTTCTTCAAAAAGTTGGTCGGCCATTAAAGAGTTTGCTCATGGTAAAATGTGGATTTTGCCATTTGATTCCTTCTTGAATTCGAAGAAAACTAGGATGAATGTTTCCATGTAAATGGTGTTCGAATCGGTTCAAGTTCTCGTGTTCCTTCATGTTTCTTCTTTATTCTATTTTCATTACGGTAAATCATGATTACAAGTAACAAAACCAAGAAAGTGGAACTGAATCTAGCTTGTTTAATGATCATTGGTGCTTCGACCTGTTTGACTTGGTTTGACCAAACGTGTTTGAAATTTATTGAGTTAACTCGATCGCGTACAATGACTTTTGCGGTTGATTCAGTCATCGGTTCGAAATATCGTTTACCTTTTCAAAGTATTGAGCATTAAGTCACAATGGCTTTGAATGTGTTGCATAACATTAAAGACAATTTATGCATTTATATAGTTAAGGCGACTAGAGTAGTAAAGCATGAAGTTGGCCCATAAATGTAACGATGATTATATTACACCCAATAGACAAACTAAGCCCAAAAGAAAAAGCAAGGTTCAAAAAAGTTAACGCCGTTGCCGGGGATCGAACCCGGGTCACCCGCGTGACAGGCGGGAATACTTACCACTATACTACAACGACAATTTGTTGCTCTAATTTCTCAAATAAAATATATATAAGTCAAGTTTTTTAAACTAAATGTCCAAAAATCTTTTATCCATAAAAGGGGTTAGGTCTCTCGATAATCATTACTCGATGTTAATACGAGATATTCAGAGACGAAATCATTTCACCGATAATCAACTATGATGTAAAGAAAAAAAAAGAAGATGAAGATGAAGAAATTGGTTGTTGGTATGATGGTTGAATTAAAGTTCCATAAGAATTTCAATCAATGACTTTGTATGGTCTCCAAGGATTTGAGATTGGGTGTGGGTGTCCACAATGTCTAGAAACCAGATTGGTTATTGGACGTTTATCTATCGATGCACTCTGGTCGAATCGGTCACATGTTTTAAACTAAAGGAAATAATAACATGTAATATAAAAATACAAAAAATATGTAAGAGCACATGAAGTGAAACCCAGGAGGAGGTGTTGAAAACCCGGCCATAAGTGGTGGTGGTGCAGATGAGCGTGTGTGGTGGTCATGACAAGGGTGGCGGTGGCTAAGATAAGTTTGTGTGGTGTTTTGAAAAAAGTGAGGAATAAGAAGGGTAAAATGGTAAATTTATAGTTACTTAACATAATAAATAATGGTCGTTGATCCAATGATAAAACGTGTTATTTTTTTAAACATTAGAATTAAACCTGTAATTTCTTATTTACTAGAACGAAATGTGAAATTCAAACAAAATTCAGGGACGATCCATGTAATTTACTCTAAAATTTAATTAAAAAGTTTACGAAAACAAACATATCATAATTAATGCTTATTCAGATTTACATAAAAAGATGATATATTAAAGTTAAAAAATTTAAATATTATAATTTATATTAAATTAAAGAGCTACATAGTCACGTCATATGAGTACAAGTTAAACCGTAAATTAACATTCCATCATGTGGGTGGTATATTTTTAAAATTCAAGGTCTTATAACATAATAGTTAATTTTCTTGACATTATCAATTTTAATATAATAATATGCAGTTTATATGAACGAAGTGAATTCTGAGATCCTCGTAAATGCATAAAACCGTGGCATGTTTACGGTTTGCCCGTCTTTATGAGCAACCTTATCACTATTGTTATGAATGTTGAAAATTGTGAGATATTAAACTCAAATCAAGTTTATTTCCGAAGCCAAGCTGATTTTCGAGTATTTCTTCCGAAAGTTAATGTGTTTCTTCCGAAGGTTAAGTTTTCTTCCGAAGGTTATTTTGCTTCGGAAGAGTTGGTTTCTTTAGTTTGTTTTGTTTACAAGTTCAGGGACTAATTGTGTCCATATCAATTAGTTCTGGTGTTATTGTGTTTTTTTTGTATGGTTGTCAATAGGTTGTTAATAGGTTTTTAATAACCGTTGGAATCTGTAAGTATATATAGGGTCCGAGATGATTGAGTTGATCATCCAATAATTCACAAATCATTCACAAACTTGAGTTCTCATTTTCTATTGTAATCGTTGGGGTTTTGAATTGAAGTTCTTGATCTTGAGTGAAGTTTAATTTTCAACAAGTAGTATCAGAGCCAAGGTGGAGAACGGCTCAATTCGAAGAAAGAAGTGATCTCGTCGGAGTGTAGGGTTGATCGTCTGATTGGTTCAAGATCCGTAGTTCGAAGGGCAATTCAATTGACGAAGAAAATGGCGTCAACGAGGTTCGAACTGGAGAAATTCGATGGAAAGAATGATTTCGGGTTGTGGAGGGTGAAGATGCGAGCGTTATTAGTGCATAACGGAGTAGTTGATGCACTAAGGGGGGAAGATCATCTTCCTGCGCATTTGTCTGCAGCAAAGAAGAAAGAAATCATGGAAAAGGCTCATAGCGAAATCATTTTGAGTCTTGGGGATCGAGTTCTACGGGAGGTAGCCAAGGAAACGACAGCGGCTGGAATTTGGTCTAAATTAGAGGCGCTCTACATGAACAAATCTCTGGCGAACCGTCTTTACTTGAAGAAACGGTTGTACACATTTCAGATGAGATCCAATAAGACTATTGAAGAATATACAGATGAATTCAATAAGTTGATCCTGGATCTTGAGAACATTAAGGTTGAACTTGATGATAAGGATCAAGCCATCATATTCTTGGCCTCATTGCCTGAGTCATATGAGCATTTTGTTGATACTCTCATGTGTGGAAGAGAAACGTTGACAATGGAAGATGTTCTGGCTGCTCTGAATTCCAAAGAACTCCAAAAGAGGTCTGACCATAAGGATGAAGAGGGTCAGGAGCTGGTAGTAAGAGGAAGGACTGAGCAGAGAAATCAAAGACACAAGGGAGCATCAAGATTCTAGTTCAAGTTCAGGAGGGAATGTTTTGTGTGTGGATCAGAGAAACACCTAAAGAAGGATTGCCCAAAGTAGAAGGGAAAAAAAGTTAGTAAATCTAGCAATAACAAGTCACATCATCATTTGTCTCAAGATGATTCATCTGAAAGCGATGATAGTGCTGATGTGTTAGTTGTTTCATCAGAAGTTGGGTCTAATGGTTGGGTGCTAGATTTTGGCTGTTCATTTCACATGTCACCTGTAAAAGAGTTCTTTAGTGAATTAAAATTCCAAGATCTTGGAACTGTAAAGCTGGGGGATGAAAGACAATGCAAGATAGTTGGCAATGGCTCAGTAAGTTTCAAGTTGAAGAATGGGATGCAGGTAGATCTTAAGGAAGTGAGGTATGTCCCTAGCTTAAAGAGAAGCATGTTGTCTCTGGGTATATTTGAAGGATCAGGGTATCATGTTAGTCTAAAAGACGGTAAAGCCAAGGTTGTAAAGGGTGCTTTAGTGGTGTTATCAGGCAGAAGGGTGGATAGCAACATTTATCTTTTAGATGGTAAAGCCTTAAAGAAAGATGAAACCATTGCAGTTTCAGGTAGTAAGGCAGCTCTGTGGGATCAGAGGCTGGATCACAAAAGTGGTCAGGGGTTGATTGAGGTAGAGAAACAGCATGTTTTTGGTAAACTCAATCGGTGTGATACTAACCTCGGTGAAGATTATATGATGGGAAAGCCAAAGAAGGTAAGAATGGTGGTGGCAAGCACTATTCCAAAGGAATTTTGGAGTATGTACGCTCAGATCTTTTGGGTCCTGCCAGGACTGAGTCTTTGGGTGGTGCCAGGTATTTCTTGTCCATCATAGATGATTTCTCAAGGAGAGTGTGGGCCTATGTGTTAAAGCACAAGAGTGAAGCTCTTGGGAAATTTCAAGAGTGGAAGGTGCAGGTGGAGACTCAGACTAAGGAGAAGGTTAAGAGGATAAGTACAGGCAATGGATTGAAGTTTTGTAACACAGAATTCAATCAGTTGCGTAAAGGTTTTGGTATAGTTAGGTAATTAACTTTACTAGATATGTCTTAGCAGGATGGGTTAGCTGAGGGGATGAATAGAACCTTGATTGACAAGGTGAGGTGTATGCTTTCAAGTTCTGGGTTACCACAAGAGTTTTGGGCAGAGGCTGCTGTGACTGCTGCTTATCTAGTAAACAGGTCACCATCATTAGCATTGGGAATGAGGACTCCTGTGGAGGTTTGGACTGGTGTCAAACAGGACTATAGTAACTTGAGGGTGTTTGGGTCTGTGGCATATGTGTATTTGAACCAAGGAACATTAGAACCTAGAGCTATGTAATGTGTCTTTCTTGGGTACTCAGAAGGTGATAAGGGGTACCAGTTTTGGAAAATAGAAGGTGGCAGCACACAGGTTTTATTAAGTAGAAAGGTTGTGTTCAAGGAAGACCTGATGTTTAAGGATGTCCTGTGTAGTGGTGATAATAAGTCATCTACTAGTGAGTCTGAACAAGGTGGAGTTCAAGTTGAGGTGGAGCCTAAAGTTTACAAAGGCATTCCTCAAGCTTTTGAAGGTATTTCTAAAACTTCTGAAGTTGAAAGGCAGCCTGGGTTGGTTAATGATGATCAAGTGAAACTTGAGGAATGTAAGGTTCATGTTGAGGTGGAGCAGCCTAGTACTAGTGTGGCTAGAGATAGGCCCGGAAGGCATGTTGTGGTTCCTTTGAGGTGTAGAGAGGGAGCTGATATCTCGGTTATAGCATTTTGAGAGCTGAGACAGATAGTTTAGATGAACTATTGTCTTGTGAGGATGCAGGTGCTTCAATCGAGAAAAAAAGGTAGAGCATAACATCAAAAGCAGAGATAGACTCTCTATTCAAGGATAAGACTTGGGTGCTGGTGGATAAGCCTCAAGGTCAGGAACTAGTCTCTTGTAAGTGGCTATATAAGGACAAGAAGGGTGTCCTAGAGGGAGAAGGCCCTAGATATAAAGCCAGGTTTGCAGTGAAGAGAAAGGGGGATAATGTTTGTATCCTAAAGTTTCAAGGAAGTTCATATACTTTGATGTATGTGATGGTGTCTACTAGATCTGGTCTAGGAGATGCAGTGAGTTTGATCAGTAGTTGTGAAGTTGATCAAGGTAAAGCTCACTGGGTTGCTGCTGAATGTGTTTTGAGAATTTTGAATGGAATTGAAGAGAGTGGTATTCTTTTTGGGCAACATGTGATAGGTAGTCCAGTTTTGGTGGATGGTGGATCAATCTCAGGATGTGTGTTTGAGGTACTTGGTGGTGTGCTTGAGTTGGGGATTCAACTTGATGATACTTGTTGCTTGGATGCTTTGGGTATTGATTAGAGTCTTGATTTGATTTTAAGGTGGAGATTGTGAGATATTAAAGTCAAATCAAGTTTATTTCCAAAGCCAAGCTGATGTTCAAGTATTTCTTCCGAAGGTTAATGTATTTCTTCCGAAGGTTAATGTGTTTCTTCCAGAGGTTAAGTTTTCTTCCGAAGGTTATTTTGCTTCGGAAGAGTTGGTTTCTTTAGTTTGTTTTGTTTACAAGTTCAGGGACTAATTGTGTCCATATCAATTGGTTCTGGTGTTATTCTGTTTTTCTTTTTTGTATGGTTATTAATAGGTTGTTAATAACCGTTGGAGTCTGTAAGTATATATAGGGTCTGAGATGATTGAGTTGATCATCCAATAATTCACAAATCATCCACAAACTTAAGTTCTCATTTTCTATTGTAATCGTTGGGGTTTTGAATTAAAGTTCTTGATCTTGAGGGAAGTTTAATTTTTAACAAAAATATTAAATTTTCAAAATAAACAGTCAATTTTTTTTTTCTTTCTCTTTCCGCCCACTGATATCATATCTGTAAAACTAAATTAATGAGAAAACTAAGCTGTCTAACATGAGATATATTATATATTTAAATGTGTTTCAGTT
Organism: Flaveria sonorensis; assembly: GCA_025506505.1. Taxonomy (NCBI): domain Eukaryota; kingdom Viridiplantae; phylum Streptophyta; class Magnoliopsida; order Asterales; family Asteraceae; genus Flaveria; species Flaveria sonorensis. Next base: position 60,925,897 of record CM046437.1, read on the forward strand.
CGTCTAATAAAGTGAGAATAATGTCGAAAATAATTTATATGGTTGTTTGGCATGCTTGATAAACTAATATATCAAACCTACTGAAAACACACTATTAAACTCCTTTTCCCCCTTAAAAATGGGGTTAATTTTAGTTCTAACTATTTATGTTTCTTTTTTATAATTGAATTATTAGGTTGGGTGTAGTGGTGTGTGAGAAGGGGGAGGGGTGATCAAGGTCACGTAGGTTGGGCACGTCTTGAAAAAAAAAACATGAAGAATTTCAATAAATTTTAGGGAAAAAAATTATAAATACTCCTATAATTTATATCATTTCACCATCGCCTACTATATATTTACCTCAAATCTTCTACAATCATCATGGATCGATCGACCCATTCTACAACCTGAAGAACCCATTCAAGATCGTGGAAAAGGCTTGTTTGGGAAAAATCGTGCTATTGCCCAAGATCGTGGAATGTTTCTTATGTTTTTTTTAGTGATTTCTTATTATTAATATCAATTTTATGTTTTATTTTTGATAAATAAAATGTTGAAGCGTAAGAAGTACTAATAATTAATTAATAACAATGATTAAATAATCATTACAAGGTTGGTTATCATTACCTAGATACTACATCCTTAGTGAGATTGAGAGTGACCAAACTTATTGTCTACGTGATAGTGACATGCATGGCAACATTTTTCTATCACTCTTACTTGAATATTAATTACACATGGTTTTAACGATAAGAAACATAAATAAAAATCTAAAAAAGTAGAACTAGCTAAATATACCTTTTCGTTTAGTATTGTATTGTTAATTATTATGAAACTTACAATCTAACGCATAAACAATTAGTTAGTCATAATTGATATTATATAATTATATTACAAACATCGTTATCCTATGAAAGACTTTAAAAAGTACGTTCATGTTTACACTTAACTAGATAGAAATTAAAATTATTGTTTACAAGCTAAGTGGCCTGCTAGTTACCAAAATAGGAAAAGAAAACTCGTAAATTAATATAGTAATTATTTATAGATTTAGTTAACGAACATTTGTAAAACTTTTGGACTAGTTAGAGCCACGTGAGGATATTTCGTGATTTACGAAGTTATGTCCTCACATAATATAATATGCTTCGATCAAAATTTGTTTATAAGTTTATTAAGGATCTTAGTTCTATTTTTTTGCGATAAAAGGCTTGATCAATTGAACCTAAAGGCAAATAAGTGATATGTCAACTTGAATACTTGCTACTCGATTATGTGCATTGATCCTAACATATAATAATAATACTAATGGTAAAACAATTGATAACTAATAAGGGGAACCACTCAACTTTTTATTTTCAACTATTTTTGTTTTTGGTACAAGCAATGGTATTAAATTCTATGACTGTAACAACATTATCAGATATGAGACTGAGACACTTGCTTCTCTGTCGTCTTCTTTCTTTTACGACTCTTCATGTAAGAATTCAAGAACATTATCAGATATGAGACTGAACCTCATGATTGTGTGTGGTTCCACCGGAAGTTGACTATCGATGGGTGCTCCGATAAGTAATATATAATTAATGTCTCTTGAATCATCTTCTTATGTCATTGAATATAGGGATATGTGATAAAGAAGAAGATACCAACCCACGGTGGTTGTGACGGTGGTCGGTGGTGGTTTAGGGATGTTATAAGGTTATCAGGAGCTTAGAGAGAAAAGGGGGTTAGGGTGCAGGTTGTCGAGGGTCGACCGGGATTTAATTATTTATACCGATTGGAAAATGGTCATAGTAGTCAAATATCGTAGATGTTTGTTAATTATTCCTTAAGTGTTTTTCCAGTTGGGTTGTATTTCTTCTTTTAGTAACGGTAACTTACAAATTTACCAAACATATTTTCAATTTTACAGCAATTAAATTACATGAACTTGTCGTAAACGGGTTTCGAACTTTTGATCTCAATAGAGTTTTCATCACTTTACTTCTTAAACAAGTGTCATTTAAACAATTTTATAACTCCTATATACCACTTAACATTACATTTACAAAATTTTAGCACACATCAATTTTATAGGAAAATCAACTATATTACTAGGCTACAAGACTATTAGCATATTGTAATATTATATATATATATATATATATATATATATATATATATATATATATATATATATATATATATACACACACACACATGTATATACATAGTGTTTTGAACAACATTTTTTACATAATTCCAACTAATCTTACACTAGGGAAATTTAAACCCCTATCAACGCATTTTAGGAGCAACCACCGGTGTCAATAGGTCATGAGAAAACCCATGTACTCGCGTCGAACACACACCACTTATGAGTAGGAAGTGCGCACAAACCATTGAACCCGATTACCAACTTAAAAGAAGATAAAAATGTGTGTGACAAGGCTTGAACATATGACCATGCGAAGGTGTGGGGGAAAATTAGATCGGTCGGTTCAAATCCAAATGGCAAGTGATATGCTCACAACTAAAAAGTTAAAAGTCTAAATCTTCTAGGCTACTGTTTATAATGTTTTTATCATAGAATATTGAATAGTTGGTCATTAAAATAAAATTATTAAGCACTTGAATCTTTTATTACATATTTTTTCGTATCCCAGTTATTTCATATCTTAAGTCATAAATATTCTTATCTTAATAATATTTCAGATATTTTTCTTATGAAATCTTAATTAATTAATTAAGAGAGACATTCACATGTTTTCCTCTTCAAAATATTAAACAAATCGATACATATTTTCTAAGGTGTTACACTCGTTAAATAATCTAATATTTTTAAGCTTAAATTGTGGATATGTAAAATTGTCTTCTAGATAAAGTAGTTTCATTCCTCTAGCTATTATGTAACTATTTTTTACCGACTCCACGTTGCGGCGGCGTGATAAATTATATACTAAACAATCAACCCGTCTTGTATCTGTACTAAATTCATCCCGAATCGTAAAGTAACTTGAATTTATACTATTGAATGGAAATGTATAACGCTTAAACTGTCTCTTTTCCAAACAAAATTATGTCGAAACATAGATCAAGTCAAAACGTATATAAAAAGCACATAGATTACAATCGACTCGTTTACGAACTAAATTTATGTTGAATTATAGAGAAACTCAAATTTATACCGTTTAATGAAAATGTTTTATATTTGGCGCAACTCATTTTTGAACGCAACGCAAATCAAAATGTAGGCGAACGTTAAATCGTAGACCATCTCAAAGCGTATATAAAAATATGCACTGAAACATGTTTTACATTTGACCTCGTACCGATACGTACCTAAAAATCCGAACATAAGAAATTAGTTTTTTAGTAAAAATTGTACCGGGATAAACCCAAAACTACAAAACCTTAAAGGGGAATTAAACGACATGTCTAAATTGACTAATCATGTGTATCCAATTAACAAATATATTTAATAAACAATTATTATTATTATTATTATTATTATTATTTATTATTATTATATTATTATTATTATTATTATTATTATTATTATTATTATTATTATTATTATTATTATTATTATTATTATTATTATTATTATTATTATTATTATTATTACTATTATTATTATTATTTTATTATTATTATTATTTATTATTATCATATAATTAATAAAAAATACTATTATTATTTAAATTATTATAATAACACTTCATTACATCTTGGTTTAATATAAGTGTAATTTATCCTTTGAGTTAAATTCCGTTTCACTCCCTGTGTTTTGATAAAAATAAAAATTTCCTACAAAAGATTAAAAACATCAATGTATATTCAAAAGTTTCATAAATTGTTTCAATTTTAGTACAAAAGTTTTATTAGTTGTTTCAAATTAAGTCCAAACTAATAAAACTTTAGGATTGAAAATGAGATAAATAATAAAAATTTTGGACTAAAATTGATGTTTTTAAACTTTTAGAGAAAAATGATTATTTTTGTCAAACCTTAATGCGAAAAATTGAAATTAACTCTTATCCTTTTAATCTTTAGTTTTACTTTTAATTTACATTTTATATCCTTATAAAAATTATATGAATAATATGTGCGAAAATAGAAAACATCATAAAGTTTGTATGAAAGGATAAACGAAAATTGTAAGGCCTCGTTCCGGAAACCCTACAGTTGGATTTGGACATCAGAAACACAAGTTCTTGAATATCAAATTTCATTAATATACGCAGCGGAACGTACAAAAATTTCTATCGTTTAACATTTACATCAAAAGATCACTTTAGCTATCTATCTAAAGCTCTATGCCGGGATGCCAGTCTCGATCATGTGCTAGATAGCTCTCTCCTATCCATGCCAAGCTCACCCCCAAAAATGTATAGCGTACCTGTCAATCTAATATGCATACAAAAGTCAGCGATGCTGAGTGAGCTCTAGGTTTACTATAACAAAACTATGACATAATTGCACACCTTAGCATTTTCAACATTTCATAAAAACATTAACTGTGCACATCATCTTACCGAACTCGTTCGATAATTATACTTTAACTTTTACCTTACCAACAACTTTACCATTACGTTACCCATACATTACTTTACTTTACACTTTACCATTACGTTACCCATACCTTGCTTTACTTTACACTTTACCGTTATCATTTGAACTTAACACGAAGCTTAGTTCCTATCAGGTGAGAATGCACAAAGCATAACTCCTATCAGGTGAGCACACCGAAGTGTAACTCCTATCGGGTGAGAATGATAACTCCTATCAGTTGAGCACACCGAAGTGTAACTCCTATCGGGTGAGAATGCATGAAGCATATCTCCTATCAGTTGAGCACACCGAAGTGTAACTCCTATCGGGTGAGAATGCACGAAGCATATCTCCTATCAGTTGAGCACACCGAAGTGTAACTCTTATCAGGTAAGAATGCACGAAGCGTATCTCCTATCAGTTGAGCACACCGAAGTGTAACTCCTATCGGGTGAGAATGCACGAAACATATCTCCTATCAGTTGAGCACTCCTAAGTGTAACTCCTATCGGGTGAGAATGCACGAAGCATATCTCCTATTAGTTGAGCACACCAAAGTGTAACTCCTATCAAGTGCTTGCAAGAATTCTTTAGCGCTTTAACGTTTTCACAGCTGTGCTATACAGGGTAACAGGGTAACTTATTCTTTCGCGTTTCACATGTGAATTAACATTGTTCTTTAGCCTTTAACTATCATGATATATACATATATATATATATATATATATATATATATATCTACATACATACTTTAATTCTTTAGCATTAAGTTCAAGTCATTATTAACGCATGTTTATGGGGTAACATAACATGTAACAGTCTGAAGTTTTCGCGCAAGAACCCGTATTCGCGCGAGAACTTCTCTTTCGAGCGAGAACTTCATCATTCGCGCGAGAACTTTCAAAAGATAACCGTCAGCCGCCAAAATCACATTTCACGCGAGAACTTACCTCTCGCGCGATATTTTTTTTGATGTACACAACTTGCTCCCCAAGTTATCGCTCCCTTAGCCCCTTTTACGCCCAAAACATGCTATAACAGTTATAAACATCATTCTTTCACAAAACATTTGTTTAGGTATGCATATTAGCCCCAAAACATGATAAAACATGTAAAAGAGGGGTCTAGAACTCACCTAATGATATCCTTGCACACGAACACCATAAAACTGAGATTGTTTTGAGCCAAAAGCTACATAATCATTCTGCAATATCATTACATATGGTTCATACATGCCTAAATACATCAAATATCGATGAATACATACCTTAGACACCACCTAGCACCAGTTTCTCTTTTGACAAGCACAACAGCAGGACTTTTCGCATGAAGTAGAGAAGATTGGGTGCATGGGCCTATTTATAGTGTCTCTCTCTCCTCGCAGCTGTTTTCGTGCTAGAACTTGCTGACTCGCGCGAGAACTCCACCTCTCGCTCGAGAACTTTTCCCTTCATACAAAAGAATTCGAAGCGTTACAAAAATATATATTTTACAATTTGAAATAGTTTTGTATATTTTGGGAACCGTGTACGTTTAATTGTTCACTTTTTAAATATTTTAATAATACTTCATCTCAATTAGATAATTTAAAAAGAAACAAAAAAACGAGTGTGGGTAATTATATGCTGTGAAAAAGATCACTGAAGATTGAACAATAAGAATTATGAATCAATACTCAAAATAGATAGTATATATCAAGAACACTCACATACACCCTTTTGATTCTATCCAAGAATACAAAGATGAAGGAATTGTCTTCTATCAATCTGACGTCTCCACCTTTTAAGTAACAACGGTTAGTTGTTAATAACAACCTAACAACACGAACTTTATAGAAAATTACATCTAACCCCCTGAACAATACAAGTATATAAAAAACACCATTACACTATAAAAGGAAGATAGACTGAAGCACTACAAACTTCCGAAGCTTTACAAACATAAACTTCCGAAGCTTAAACTTCTAAAACTTAAACTTTTGAAGCTTCGTAAACTTCCGAACAAACTCCACCTTAGTGCAAAGTCTTTATTCAACATTTATCAACTTCAAGCAACTTTGAAACTTTGACCAACTAAGAGCCTTCATGAAAACATCAGCTGCATTATTAGAGGTACTTATAAACTCAACTATCACCTCTTTAGAGTTAATCACCTCCCTAATAAAATGCAACCTCATATTTTTGTGCTTGGTTCTATCATGATAAACTTGATTTTTAGACAAATGTATTGCACCCTGGTTATCTCACCATATCATAGCCTGATCAACACTAGAGCCAAACTCACTCATAAATCCCTTTAACCATAAAGCCTCCTTAACAGCCTCAGTTAAGGCAATATATTCAGCCTCAGTTGATGACAATGCAACCACATGCTGTAACGATGACTTCAGCTTACCAAGCTACCAAAAACTCCAAAACAGTACCCAGTGACTGATCTTCCTTTGTCAAGATCCTTTGCAAAATCAGCATCAACAAAACCAAACACAATATGACCTGCATTATTAGTTGGTCTAAACACAAGTCCAAATTCTTGTGTTCCCTTCAAGTATCTCAAAACCAATTCACTGCTTCCCAATATGACTTACCAGGCTTACTTAGATACCTGCTCATCACACTTACAGGATACCCAATATCTGGACATGTACACACCATAAGGTACATCAAACTACCTACCACACTAGCATATGGTACGTTCATCATTGCAGCCTCTTCATCAGGTGTACTTGGACTATATTGACTGGACAATCTGAAATGCTGAGCCATAGGAGTTGTAACAGCTTTACACATGCTCATATGATAATTCTTTAATACCTTCTTAACATATGACATCTGAGTAAGCTTTAGAATACCAAGCCTCCTATTCCTGGTAATCTCCATACCAAGTATCTTCCTAGCTTCACCCAAATCCTTCATTTCAAACTACTTCATAAGCAATACTTTAGTCTCATCAATGTTTGACTTATCTTTACTAGCAACCAGCATGTCATCAACATACAATAATTAGTACACAAAAACCCTACTATGGCAGCCTTTAGAATATACAAAACTATCATAGTCACTTTGATTAAATCCATGTGAAGTTATGTATTCATCAAAATGCTTATACCATTGTCTAGGAAACTGTTTCAGTCCATACAATGACCTTTTTAGCAAACACACTTTATCCACTTTACCTTGAACCACAAACCCATCAGGCTGCCTCATATAGATCTCTTCCTCCAAGTTACCAAGTAGGAATGTGGTTTTAACATATAACTATTCAAGTTGTAAGTCAAACTGAGCAGTTAGAGCTAACATCACCCTAATGGAAGAATGCCTAACTACAGGGGAAAACACTTCATTGTAATCAATACTTGGATATTATGTGAACCCCTTTGCCACTAGTCTAGCCTTATATCTAGGTGTATCACCTTTTTGAACTCCCTCCTTTACTTTATAGAGCCATTTACACTAAACTAGCTTGTGATCTTTAGGCTGGTCAACTAAGACCCATGTCTTGTTCTTAAGAAGTGAATCCACCTCTTCTTTCATGGCAAGAACCCACCTATCTTTATCTGGTGAACTAATGGCTTCCATAAAAGAGATTGACTCAAATATGCTTTCCATTTCAGCTGCTGTGAATACAAATGCAAAAATATCATCATTTGAAGCATACCTTGCAGGAGGAATTATTTGCCTCATCGGTCTATCTCTTGCAAGACTATAACCACTTCTGCTTGGCCTAGGTTCTGTGCTGCTATCTGACATGCTACTACTATTTGCATTTCTAGAGCACTCAGCAGGACACTCCACCTCAATCTAAACCTCATCTCTAGTAAAAGGCATATCATTAGAAACTGCCTTATGCTTTTCAACTAAGTCTTTGTACAAGACATTCTCTTTGAAAACAACATCCCGGCTTACTATAATCTTTGGAGTTGTATCATCCATTCTCTATAGTCTATACCCCTTTACTCCTTCAGGGTATCCCAGTACAACACATTTAATTGCTCTAGGTTCAAGTTTACCTTGATTGACATGAGCATATGCCAGGGATCCAAACACCCTTAAATGGTTGTACTCAGCTTTAACACCCGTCCATTTTTCCATTGGGGTCTTCATCTCAATCGCTGATGAAGGGACCTGTTGATCAGGTATGCTGTTGCAGTCAATGCCTCTGCCCAGAACTTCTTTGGAAACCTAGAACTAAACAATAAACACTTGGGTTTGTTGAGTAAAGTCTTGTTCATCCGTTCCGCTAACCCATTCTGTTGTGGTGTCCCCGCAACTGTTAAATGTCTGACAATACCATGATCCCTATAATGCTAGTTAAACAAGCCATTGCTGAATTCCAACCCATTATCTGTCCTTAACTTCTTAACCCTTTTCCCAGTCTGAGTTTCAACAAGGACCTTCTATTCTTTGAACTTTAAGAAAGCCTGATCCTTGTGCTTGAGCACAAACATCCATACCCTCCAGGATGCACATAAGTCAGGATGCACATAATCCAATATATCTTTTGTATTATGAACACTCCTATTAAACCGTACCCTAAGTGCCTTCCCAAGTATACAATGTTCAAAAAAGCCAGCATCACCACTTTTGAGACCATCTATTACCTGTTGTTTCTTCAACTCAAACAACCCCTGATTACTTATATGCCCAAGTTTCCTATGCCATAACACAGCTTGTGAATCTGCTTTGTCTTCCACTACAGATACATTACTTGGGATTACTTTACCATCTAAAAAATAGATGTTATTACTTCTCCTAGTCCCTGATAGTATAGTAAGAGCACCCCTACTAACCTTGGCCTTCCCATTCTTCAGTGCCACTTGATATCCAGTACTTTCAAATGTACCTAGTGAAATCAAGTTTCTCTTGAGACTAGGAATATACCGCACATCTGCCAATTCAATCGCAGTACCATTATCAAGAATGAAACATACCTTCCCCATCCCTTCTATGGTGCAGGGTCTATCATCTCCCAGTTGAACCATACCGCCAGCTTCCATCCTAAGTTCTTTGAAGAGGTCTTTATTAGGGGTCATGTGATATGAACCCTAAATCCATGACCCACTCATTCCCATTGGATCCTATTAGAACCACTAACACCTCTGCACTTTCATACCCTTTGGACATGGCATCTAGGGAGTATGAACCAGAATTTTTGTTTGGGGTTCCTTCAGTTCTTTTATTCTTCCTCTCCGGACAATCTTTCTTGAGATGCTTTTTAAAGTTACAGACAAAGCATCTACGTTTGAACTTTGACTTTGATCTAATTTCGGCTTTTGACCTCTGTGGTCTTTGATAAGGTCTTCCTCTTACATACAACCCATCCCCAGCCTCGTCTTTATTATCTGACCTTCGTTTCAGTTTCTTTGAATTAATAGCAGCCAAGACCTCCTCCATTGATAGTGATTCTCGTCCATACATCAGAGTGTCAACAAAATGTTCATAACTCTATGGCAATGAACCCAAGAATATGATTGCTTGATCTTCATCTTCTAATTTGACTTCTATATTTTCCAGATCAAGCACCAGTTTGTTGAACTCATAAATCTAGGGTCTTTCCAGATGCCATTTGAAACATATATAATCGTTTTTTCAGATACAAATGATTTGCAAGGGATTTAGTCATATACAGACCTTCAAGCTTCGTCCACACACCTACTGCTATTGTCTCTTTAGATTCTTCCCTCAAGACTCGATCACCTAAACTCAGGATAATTTCACTATGTGCTTTTTCTAACACATCTTTCTTCTCTTTGTCTGTTAGTGTCACAGGTAACCCGACTTCCCCTTTGAGGGCATCCACTACACCCTAGTGAACTACGAGTGCCCTCATCTTCAGCCTCCACAATCCGAAGTCATTTTTCCCATCAAATTTCTCGATCTCAAACTTCGTCGACACCATCTCTTCGATTTGATTGCTACCTTGTATTGCCTTCTACAACTCGAGCCGATCAGCACGTTCTGATACCAATTGTGAAAAAGATCATAGAAGATTGAACAACAAGAATTATGAATCAATACTCAAGAAAGATAGTATACATCAAGAACACTCACATACACCCCCTTGATTCTACTCAAGAATACAAAGATGAAGGAATTGTCTTCTATCAATCTGACCTCCCCACCTTTTAAGTAAAAACGATTAGTTGTTAATAGCAACCTAACAACACGAACTTTATAGAAAACTACATCTAACCCCCTAAACAATACAAGTATACAAAAAACACCCTTACACTATAAACGGAAGAAAGACTAAAGCACTACAAACTTCCGAAGCTTTACAAACATAAACTTCCAAAGCTTAAACTTCTGAAACTTAAACTTCTGAAGCTTTGTAAACTTCTAAACATATGTTCTAGTACTGTACACCCGAAAATGATCAAAAACTTGAACTTTATAGTTAAGAAATCATCATAACGTTCTGTTGAAATAACACAACCCTCTTAAAAGACTATGTTCATTACTGCTTAAAATGTTAACAGTTAGCCTGTTACTATCTGTGAATAGAAAAAAACATTAGCAATAACTTATTTACTGTTGATGATGAGATTGTTAGCATTAACTGAATTACGGATGATGACGGACCTATAAATAGTAACTACGCCTAAGTTGCTATTGATAGTTATAGTTATTATTGATCGTAATTACTATCAACATCACTAGTTGTTGTTGCCCTTAATTAGTTATTGGAACTAAAAGTTGTTATTGATAGCATACGTTTTTTTATCAATTCTCATTGATAATCAGTTCTTGATCATGAAAAACTCTATCAACCATGCAAATCTAATGTTAAATCGTATAAGGAATGACATGTGAGACAGAAATAGATGATGGCATCTGTAAGGAGCATGTAAATCCTCATGGTAGATGGGAAGAGGAGTAGAGGAAGTTAAAAAATGCCATGGGACAAGCAGATTAAACATGATTTGTTAGACCTACAATTTCCTGAGAACATGATCGATGATAGGGTGTTTGGAGATGCGAGATGAAGTGGTTAGGATTTTTACTTGAGAGAATGTATTCCGATCTTCGGTAGGGCTTTTACCATAGCTAGTATTGTACGTAATAAGTTGCTTCCAGTCATAAGTGTTAGAATTGGCTACTTTCTAGGCTTGCGTTTAACCTTAGAAGTCGGCGTTAGCTACTTTCTAGGTTGCTTGTAGTTAGATGTGTTAGTATTAGCTACTCTTTATGACGCCTATAGTAAGAGGTATCAATGTTAGCTACTCTTTATGTTGTTTGTAGTCTAGGGGTGTCTTTCGTTGTAGATGTTACTCTAGTTTTAGATAGACGTTTATTTCTAGCTACTTAGTTTTAAAGATATTTATATCTTCATTTTTTTTTCTTCTGCTAATTATAATTTCCATAAACTTCTTCTAATATGATAGTTGCCTTCTCTTGATTGTTCATTGTATTTTTCTTTCAAAAATAAGAAAGAAGTATTTTTTTGAGCCATGGTTTCTCTAGAAGCACCATCTTTGTCCTTATTTTTATATACCAGAGGTAAATTTTGTACTCATTTCACTCTATACCTTACTATCTAAAGTTAAATTTTATTAAACATATTTGTTTGTCTGTTTATGTTTCTTAGGCGACAATAAAGAGCATAGTGAAAGAGTAACATGTGAATATATCTCTTTATGATCAAGCATAGTTTGTTTGATATCATAATCATTTAGTTGTGATATCGTAATACAAAGAATTAAAGTTATCTGTCCCTATAATATCCTTAGGTCACTCAACCAAGTTTGGTGGTATGGCTTTATGGCCCTTAATTAAGTATCACCCGAAACCTTTTGCAGGGTATAAATGTATGATACAAGATATATTCACACTACAATGAAATTTCTCATGCCAGAACCATATTAATTGAATGGTTAAATGTTTCAATTAGATAAATGTCCATTTTTATAGCAGAATGTATCTGTTTTATTTAGTAAACCTAACTACTGTATTTATCTATAGATTTAAGTTTGGTTTTACTTCCTGTGGTTTGACAAAATAATAATTTTCTTTTAAAAAATTAAAAACATCAATTTACCTTAAAAAGTTTCTAATTTGTTTCAATTTCAGTCCAAAAGTTTTATTAGTTGTTTCAATTTGATACAATATAATAAAACTTTTGGATTAAAATCGGAACAACTTATGAAACTTTTGGATGCAAATTGATATTTTTAATTTTTTGGAGGAAAATTGTTATTTTCGTCAAACCTTAAGGAGCGAAACTGAAATTAGACACATTTTATCTCATGGTTTTCGGCTATATTGCTGTTATTCTTCTAGAGATTTAGGGTGTATATTTTAGCTTTATGATAGATACACTTTGTTAAATAATCATATAACACAATTTGAACTTAGTTATATAACTTAAATTTTTTACTCCCTCACCTATAAACATTTTAGTTTGTTAGAACGTGCTCCCAAACCGGCTAAAGAATTAGGGTTTATAGCATTAAAATTTAAGACGGTTCGATTCCAAAATTCGTTTCACGTTGACCTTTAAAAAATTCTAGCATGCCCTACGTCAAGCACGAATGCGTAAAGATGAAGTCACAATAACCCTGGCTATATGCAATTGCAAAAATACTTTACATGCTAGTCCAGTAGTCCTTAGTAAGAACGGCAAAATTCTCATACTTCAAAGTGCACACTTCCGAATTTCGATAGACAACAACAATGTTAATCCAAACATAATATCCACATAATGTCACTCTTTAAAAAGTTGAATTAGCGTCACTCGAATAGTAAATAATATACAAAGTAACAATATGTCTCATCTTAAGCCAAAAAACAAATAGTCCAATATTATCATAAGCCCATGCCCACAAACCTTGTTTTGGGACATCTTTCAGTCCAGTATATGAAGTATTTAGTTGTCTTAAGCCCATGTCCACAAACCAGGACTCGTAATCTCGTACAAAAATTAATAAATTATCCATTTTTATGTAAGCCCATTGAGTAGTTTAGTACTACTCCCAACTCAAAACGTTGAATCAGAAATTTAGTAACCAAATGCTAAGACCAGGAGGGGGGGGGGGGGGGGGGGGGGGGGGGGGGGGGGGGGGGGGGGGGGGCGCCGACGTGACTCACGCTCTCACCACTCCTCTCATCCATGAGCCATCTAGGGTTCTATGGAAAGTTGGTTCGGTTGATGAAGTAAAGTTAGAAAATGCGCACCCAGCCCAACCAATGGTTCCAAGACGGGTTCGACTTAAAACTCACTGGAAACTCCAAAGTATTGAACAACATATAGTGTTTGTTGTTCCTGCTGCAATGCTCTAACTAGCAAGTCTGATTCTGTTATTAAATAATTTCTAAAATATGATTGTTATTTATTAAATAAAATTCTAAATATTATTATGTACAGTCAAAAGTCGGTTTTTTAAAACCGGTTCCTGTACCGGTTCTAAGTCAAAACCAGTCCCAGCTCTGTTTGGGTTATTGAGCATTAACTAGTCCTTTCCCAGGTTGAGCAGTTTGGTTTCGGTTTGGAATTAGTTGGTAGTGAAACCGGTTTGGAATCAGCAGTTTTTCGGGTTGGAATCGATTCGGGACCGGGTCAGATAGTCGGGTTTCATTCTAGAACAAGTTTTTTTGCACCTCTAAATTATATTGTATGAATATGCTACATAGCACTTCCTATAATCGGCCCACATAATATGAAATCCTTCAAAAGCCCAGAGGCCCATTTTTATTCATCCGCGTCCGTGTAGTGTATTAATAGGACATTAATTGTTTAACCGTAGCATAATAAAACGTTTAACGAGCTTTGTATTATTTCGATATTATTCAGATTATTAATCATTTGAAATTTTTATTAAATAATGATATGAAGAAAATCTTATGAACGGAAATAAATTATATATGTATTTAAGAACAAATAAGTACATATTGATTGAAATATTGACGATACAATAATAAATGTTATAAAGGTTTTAATACATTTATATCTTCCAACGTTTTATTGTTTTCTATAATCACAGGCAGTTGATTTTCTTAACTTGCATCTAGGGATGTGAATTTATGCCCCTTTGATTCATGTGTCTAGGTAACAAAAGTTGACAATACTAATATCTAGATAAAATTTAAAAAGTTAAACTACGAGCAAATATGTTAAAGAATTCGTTTAAAAAGTTAAACTGACGTTACATGGATAAATAATATGACGGGATAGTTACTTATGAAATAATTGTCAGAATTTTGTGAAATAACTAGTGGTTAACTAATATTAGTAATTTATGGAATTACAATTATGAAATTAATTAACTAAGTTTGTGGTTTAGAATTACAAAGAAATGTGATTTATATATTTGATATAATATAATATATAAAGTTAATTAAGTTAGTTAATACAATGTTTATGTTGAATCGAAGCTAAAAAAGTGGAATATTAGATATTTTATCACAATAGGCTTATCTATCTCAATCGGATTTAAATAACAAGTGTAAAGTATTGTTTAAAGCTTTTTATCCATAATGTAGGCTAGCACAATTAAATGAATGTGAAAATTAATCGGCATGGACTCCATACATTGACATATCTCGGTCCGTCTGGACACCATACATTGACACATCTTGGTACATCTGCTAAAACCAAACGTCCATGTGTTTATCCTCTTAAACGGTCGTTTAGTATGTTTTTCCCAAATAAATGATACCTAGATTATCATGTGTTTTTGTCATGGGTAACAAGAATTATGAGTTGAAAAACTATTTGAATACATCATTGAAGATGGATACCGTTTTGAAAAAAATAAAACCACGAGGAAGATTTGAACACATAAACTGTAGTTATGATCAAGAATATTTCGAACAAGTATGAGTTCTCTTTATTTCTTTTGATAATGTTTTTGTAGTTCGATCACTTTTCACCTTTGAGAACCATTATCATCCACCATTATCGGTCCATCAAGTTATGAGTTTGGTTGTCACTTTGGTTAGTAGATACCATTGATCAGATACTTTTAAGCTCATCAAAACTAATACGTCAAAAGTTATATTAGAGTAATGAATTCCTCTACCATGCATAACTTATGTCTGAACCTATATTTAATTATAACATCGTTGTGAATCATTTGCCAAAGGGAAAACTTCAAAACCTCTGAAGCAGCTTATTAACTCTCGATGATCCTATATATAAGGATAAGTAGATAGTAGTCTGATTAGAAAAGTAATCACGAGAAAAACGGAAGATGTTACACATTCTGACCAAGAAGTATAACCCCAAATAAGTCATAACTGTTAGGGATCCAGGTGTAGATCGACACACAAACACAATCAAACGGCGAGAGAAAATAATAATAAAGATGAACACGCAAGATTTAACGTGGCTCGGTCGATGTGACCTACGTCCACGGGCTGCAACCAGGATACTATTTTATTGTTTTCTGTCTCACTCGTGAGGAATTACAAGTACAATGACACAATATAAATAGAGAAAATTAGGGTTTACAACTTAATCCCTAAGAAAACCCTAATGGGCTAAAATTAAATGAAAACGGGCCAAGTCTTTAATTTAATTAATCTGCCACTAAGTTGTCTTTTAACCCGAGCCCAAGTCAAGACTCCACAAACCCAACAATCTCCCACTTGGAGGCTTGATCATCTTCAAACTGCCTTCCGATGTGAACACTTGTACCTCTTGTAATCTTTCTCGTCTTCCTGGTTGCAGCGGCCTTCTCATCAGTTAACCTGAAGGCCCGTTAAAGCTCCCCCGAGCTTCAATATATCAGTTACGGCTGTATCTGCCCCTGACCTGTTCTCCGTCCCTATAGGCTTCTACTGAAACAAACTACCAGATCCTGGAACACCCTGAGAACAAACACTCATCATATTCAGCAAGTAATCATCTGGAGAGATTTTATTAGATGGAATATTAGTTCTTTTAACCCACTGTCGTCTAGGAACTATGATTGAAGCACAACCTGTGCTCCTACTGCCACGAAATCCTTTAACTGGTTTTCTTGAACTCTTCCATGCACATTCACACTGAATCTTTCCTGTGACTCTAGGTTTTTTACTTGCAAAGCAAACCTTCTTCTGACCACAAGATTCTGTGAACTGGATTTTAGTCTTCTTCTGAACTGGAACGTCACTTTCTTCAGGCGGTAAACTGACCATATACAATGAACCCATTTTCTTTCCACGAGCAATGACAAGATTCCCTTCAACAACTTTCCACTGCTTATTCCCGAACTTAACCTCATGTCCCTGTTCATCCAACTGACCGACATAAATCAACTGTTTCTTCAAATCAGGAATCACCCTGACATCTTTCAAAGTCCATGAACCAGCTGAAGTAACTAAATCTATGTCACCCATGCCCGTAACATCAAGAACACCATTGTTCGCCAGTCTTACCTTACCAAAATCACCTTCTTTTAGATTCTGCAATGCTTCGTTGCTGTGGGTAGCATGAAACGCTCCAGAATCCATGACCTAGGAATCCACACTGCTCTCCACGCTACAGATTAAAGCATCATCGTCTGAGTAGTCTGCTGCAGTGTTGACTTCTTTTTGATCATTTGGACACTGATTCCTGAAGTGTCCCACCTATTTACAGTTCCAACAAGTCACATCATTTCGAGCCCTAGACTGACTCCTTTTCCTGTTCTTGCTCCCACTACCTCTGTTATTCTTTCTTCCTCTGCCAACATTCAATAGTTCACTTGATGTTTCAACTGAATTTCTTCGTCTGGTGTCTTCGCCCATAATAATATCCTGAACCCCATTTAAAGTGAACGTGCTGGTGGAACTAGTAATTGCTGTAACAGTACCAGCCCAGCTATCAGGCAATGATGATAACAGTAGTAGAGCCTGAACCTCATCCTCAAATTTGATGCCAACTGACCCAAGTCTTGACAAAATTGAGTTCAAGTTGTTGATGTGCACTAAAATTGAACTTCCCTCTTTCATCTTTGTATTAACCAGTTCTCGAATCAAGAAAACTTTATTTGCTGCCGAAGGCTTCTCATACATATTAGCTAACGCATCCATGATACCTTTTGCTGTAGCTTTCTTCAGAATGTTGAACGCAACATCCTTTGTCAGCGACAACCTAATAACCGCCTTGGCCTTTTTATCCAAAGTTTTCCATTCAGCTGGTTTCATATTTTCTGGTTTCTCACCCAAAACAACATCCAAGTCTTTTTGAACAAGCAAATCCTCCATTTGCATTTCCACCAACCAAAATCATTTCCATTAAACTTCTCAATCTGAAGTTTCCCGCTCTCAGCCATTATCCCAGACCACAGATGCTTAACAGTCGAGTCGAAACTGAGTTTTGAAATGCAGCACACAATCAAACTACCCAGTAAGTTCGATAGGAAAACCCTAATTTGACAGAACAGAGTGGCGACAGCAGAGTGGCGGCGGCGGCAGAACGACGACGGCGGAACGGCGGCGGCGGCGGAACAGCGGCGGCGGCAGAACGGCGGCAGCGGATGCCTATTCTTGAAAACCTATATCGCTACTTCTCTAGCGATTCGTGTTTCTTGCCTGTGTAACGAGCCAAAGCTCTGATACCACTTGTTAGGGATCCGGGTGTAGATCGACACACAAAACACAATCAAACGGCGAGAGAAAATAATAATAAAGATGAACACGCGAGATTTAACGTGGTTCGGTCGATGTGACCTACGTCCACGGGCTGCAACCAGGATACTATTTTATTGCTTTCTGCCTCACTCGTGAGGAATTACAAGTACAAGACACAATATAAATAGAGAAAATTAGGGTTTACAACTAATCCCTAAGAAAACCCTAATGGGCTAAAATTAAATGAAAACGGGCCAAGTCTTTAATTTAATTAATCTGCCACTAAGTTGTCTTTTAACCGAGCCCAAGTCAAAACTCCACAAACCCAACAATAACAACTGTTGATTAAAGATGTATGGAACTTCCAGGCTTCTACACGTGTTTTGAAGTTCACAAATGCAATATTACAATTCAACATTAGTTGGCTACTGGTGCTGTTGTCGTGAGCCTAGGGAACTTTTACGAGTATGTCATAGTAGTTAGATTTGTTATGTTCTTTGATATTGTTTTAACAATGTTTAAGCCTATCAAATCTTTTGAACACAAGCTTCACAATGAGTGGCTACTTTCAATACCACCGCAATCACCGACGATGGGTCAATGTGAAGTCGAAGACGGATTCCATTTGGAAAAGTGTAACCATGAGGAAGAACAAGCACCTTGTTAACATTTAGATCAACAAGGAATTCACATTTACATTTATGCTAAAATATGTTTTTGTTACTTGCCTACAAGTTTTTAAATTATTTGGAAGCATATTGTAATAGTATTTAAGAAATCCTAATTTTTTTCTTTATCCATCCCACTATTTTGAATACTAATCTTTCAATTTCTTCGAATCCCAGGTATAATCCTCCCAATTTTCATGAATACAGCATCTTCCTCTTCATCATTTGTATAGACCAAAACCAAAAAAGCGTGGTAGAACTTGAAGAATCTCACGTTTGTCGCCATTGTTAACCATATACACGAAGACAAGAGACAAGGTATCATCTAACAATTATTCATTATGCTATTTATCAAAATGTGTTCATTTAAAGAATATCATCTTTCTGGTTCCTCTTATCTGTTATGGGACTCTGAAGCAAATCTCAATATTTTTTCTATAATAGATGCATGTTTAAAACTTCCAAGCTTCTTTAGATATTGTCAAGTTTACAAATGCATTGTTACAGATCAACACTAGTTTGTGATGTTGTCATGAGCCTTAGAAACTTTTAGTAAGATGTCATAGTTGTCAAATTCGTTGTGTTCATTCATATGGTTTGGATCCACCACAAAGTCCATAGGTTTTTGTGTGGTCAAAATAAATATGATCTATGGTACTCTATAAAAGTGTGTGAACTTGAAGAATCCTATGAATATTCCTCATCATCCTTCCTTAATCTTGTTAAATTCATTGTGCTCATTCATGTCGATTTTAGTAAGATTTAAGCTTATTAAATATATTAAGCACAAACTTCACAATGCATGTGTACTTTCAAGATCACCGCAATCACGAGCGGTGGATGCATATGTTCTTGTTATATCGATCGAATTAATAAGATTTAAAAGATACAAATATTCACCACAAGCATATCAAGCAGTCGATTAATTAAAACTACAAAAGTAAAAATGTTTAGAAATCATAATAAAGGTCATGGTATAACAAGGTCAGAAATATGTATACCACCAGAAATTACTTTAAAACAAGCCTATAGCTAAACGAATGTTTACTAACCACTGAACCGTCGTTTAACTGGACAAACATGACGTCGGCCATGGCCAAGATGGCCGTTCAGTTGATACCCAAACAATCAGTTGACATCTATTTGTTGTTGACATTCGCTCTAAAACAGTCAAACAATCATTTTGCGTGTATTCGTATAGCTATTTTGAGGTGGTTTGGGATCAGAATTCAGTTGGTGTGAGATTAGCAGCCCCAATAAAAACCAACTAGGCTATATTAATGTTCTATACCTAGAGAATTTCAGATTATGTTAATTACCTATTCTAATGGGGACATATATAGAAAAACACAACACTTTACACGCACGTCATAGTTGATATCCACAACTTATTTGCGCCTTTAAATTATGGAAAAGACAAAAACCAAAAGAAATTAATAAAATTTGGAACATATAAGAAAGGTAATATTAAAGCCAAGATAGATATGAATAATGATATTAAGGAGCCATGCATGCTCTTTCTTCTTCATCACAGCCTGTCAGTATCGATCAACGAGTCACCTCCTTTTGGACCACATTCACCCTCGTGCCCACGGCCACCCTTTGCCGGCCCTCTAGCTCCTCCGATATCTATATCTATATGTCTATATACACATATGCTATTACCATACATGCATGCATACATACATACATCATGCATGCATATGCATATATGTCTTATCATGGACCACTGTGCAGATATACCTATATACAGGCTTTCTTTATAATTGTCTTGTGAAAATTGAGATTTTTACTTACTTTTCGTGTAAGATGATGTGATAGATCAACAAGAACTTTGTTGACACTTCAACCTATCATAGGCTTTAAGTTTATTTGAGTTATTATCCAACAAATTACAAGGTGGGTAGCAAAATTTTATTGTCCATCAGATGTCCTTTATGTTATTTATTTTTTATAAAAATAGTTAGTATTTTGGGTTATGAAAAGAACGTATGTATGTAATCTAGACTAGTAATCTTTATATTGGTTTTATTATTTTGGTCCACATGCTTTTAATCACCTATTATCTATTTATTAAAATAAACTACGTTTTTACTTGCCCTACGTTGGGCCGAAATCGTATGTGACGACATCGTATGCGGCGTGATAAATTGTAAACTAACAATCGATCCTATTTTTTTTAGATTAAATTTACGTCGAAACGTAAGTTAACTCGAATTTTATCATTGAACGTAACATATTATATTTGATTCGGTTCATTTCTGAACAAAATTAACGACAAAAATAGGCGGACTTGACAGGTAGATCATCTCAAAATGTATATATTATAAACACGAAACCGTTTTATATTTGACCCGACTTGTACCGACATGTACATAAAAAAGATTACGAACATTAAAAAGTTAGTTTTTATAAAAATTGTAAAGGGAAAAACATGAAATTTTAGAAACCTAAGGGGTTTAAAATGATATTTTATAATATTTTAGAAAAATGTCAGGATGTTAATGCGTCAAAGTTGATTTGTTAGATTTGAATCAAACGAACACTCAATAAACAAATATTATAAACAAATAATATTCATCATCTTCCTAATCTAATAAAAAAATAAATAGGGATGACAATGAAAGCACCATAATCATTCTATAAAAATTTTCCGTCTCTCTCCTATTAAAAAATCACCTTAATTATTAATAATATCATTTAATATTTTTAGATTTAATAAATTAAAAAAAGAGATATTTTTATTAATATCATTTCTAAATAATTTTTTTTATAAAATAATAAATTTTCTAAAGCATCAAACTTTTTTAAAAATACAAAATATTTTAGAATTGGTATTTTACAAAGTCAATATATTAAAACCAAACAATATTTAGTTTTTGGAGTTATAATAAAGAAATTTTTAAAAATAACACTTCCGTATGGTTTATTTTAGAAATATTTTTTTTTGTTTGGAAAAAAATTTTAAAACAAATTTTTTAAAAGTTGATATCACTGTTTTATTAATTATAGGCTTTACTTATACGTAATTTCATTCATATCATATCTTAAAATTTTTATAATTAATAAATTTTATTTATTTAACCGTGTAATATACGGGTTTACTAAAACTAATGAATATATATAGATAATTGTGTTTAACTTGAAGAATCATCTCTACATAATACCGAAATTGTGCGTAACTTTAAGAGTCATCTCTACATTAGACAAAGAGTTACAAAATCTAATTACTATATAAAAAAAAATAACTTATAATAAAAGGGTAACTTATATAGACACCTATCAGCATCAAATTCATACTAATAAAATTTTTCTGTTTCTTTCACCTATAAGTAATAACATTAATTAGTTATAGTAATAATTAACTCTTTTTAATAAAAATATTTTTAATAAATTAAGAATGAGAGCTTATTAATGTTATTTTCTAAAGAGATATTTTTATAAGGTAAGAAAACTTTTATAAGACATCAGACTATTTTAATAATACGAAATACTTTAAAATTGATCTTTATAAATATTAATTATTTTATAAACCAAAAATAATAAATGTTAAGTTATAGTAAGGTTTTAGAAATGTCATTTTTTTTTAAACAGTTTGTTTTGAAACAAAATGTTTAACTTTACTTTTTGAAAAAAAGTTTAAATAATTAAATTTTAAAATATCGATATCATTATTTTATATTATAGTTCTTACTTACATGTAATTTCAATCAGATTTTATTTTATAATATCAATTTATATTAGTAAATTTACATTATTTATTTGATATTTTATTTAGTAAATCCGTGTAATACACTTGTTTACTAAAGCTACTCTATCGGCCCAAAATAAAAAAAAAAAAAAATAGAAGAATACTAACAGAAACTTTCGGAGTTTGATCAAACTCTGATCGATACTTTTATTAATTAGAAAAGTTAACGATCATGAAACAATAAAACACCTATCTATGCTTTACTAAAAATTATTCATACACATCTACTCATTACAAGAAAAATTGGAGGTGGGGCAGCCACAATTGGACGCTACCAACCTACATGTGTTACTTTGCAGCTTGTTTAATTTTCAATATATTAATTGAGCCTTTCACTTCTATTATCACATTCATGCATCAATTATTAAATATAATTTAATAGCCAGACCTAAAATTTCAAACCATATCGTATTTATCTAGAAAAAAAAAAAAACCAAAATCGTATGTACGTATCGAGTTTCGTGTTTAAGTTCTTTGATAGGTTAAGTCAACTACTACCGTCAAGTCTGTGTTGGTACGTATATATGTATAGATATACTTATTCATCTAGGCATACTTTAAGATCAACCTTGGCTAAGTGGCCTAACGCGGGCACACCGCATGCCATTGGTAATGATTCTACTATGATGCCACAAATTCGCAAGCTGTGTATGCATGTATTTATATTTGTATGATTCTACTACGGTGCCACAAATTCGCAAGCTGTGCATGCATGTATTTATATTTGTATGCATGTATTTGTATATGTATGTGTGTATAGATATTTGGAGTGGTCCATGATGAAGTGCTTTTGCTTTGAATTATTTCACGTCATTTCAAAGGGGGAGGCCATGCATCCCTTAAAGCTTTCTCTCAATAAAGAAATAAAGTTGTACCAAGCAAACACACACCCACCCATTTTTTCTTTTAATGCTATTCCTGCCTTTAATTTCCTTTGCATGTTTTTCTATTACATTAATTAATTAAATACATACATATCCTTAATAAAGGGGTGAATTTTAAAAGGTCAAAAAGTCAAATACATTTTAGTCAAGAGTATATTATGACTGTAAATAAAGAAGTTAACTTTGTAATTGTTTTATGGATAAATATGGACATGAAAAGTGGAGCCATACCATGAGAATGTTGGTTGTTTACTTAATGAAGGGAAAGGGACCCTAATGAGAAAGACAAGGCATATTTTTGGTCCTCAATCCCCAGGTAATATATATGACCGTAGCATCCTGAAGGTAACTTTTTCTTGTTTTTATACAAGCCTTCTTTTAATAACTGTTAGTACCTTTATAATTGGATTTTTAATATGCATTATTAGTTTGACTAACATTTCCCTTTTTGGGCCCCTATCCTACCAACTCGATAATGTTTTGAAAGAAAAATAAGAGAAAATTTGATGAAAAAATAGGAAGATTATTTGCTTATATACTGGGATTGATATTAAATATTATCTCAAAGTGAAAATAAGAATGGAATAAAGAGGAGGAGAATGACCCGTCTGAACCAATGTTTTAAAAACCGGATCGGACGGCGAACCGTTCATCTTACGGTTTCACTAGTTGGACTGGATTTAAAAATCGGATGACGTTATAAATTATACATATAGTTTATATCATTTAATATAAGTATATATATGTGTATTTATATTTATATATAAAACTGAACAATAATATTATGTCCGACACTTCAATGTATCGTTCGACTCACCCGTTAAATCATTCTAATCAAAAAAATAAAAATCAAAATATCAAAAATCTGATCGACCGGTTCCGACACGACCACCGAACCACATAGGTTGGCCTTCAAATCCAGCTCCGATCCGTGTAGCTAAACATTGATCTGAACTTACAATGATGTCTTCCTGTGACTATAAAATATAATATTAACTTATAATATAAAATAGGGGTGGCTAAATGTAGGTCCTACGTGAATTAATAAATAAAACTTTTTACAAACTAATTGTATTTCAATTTCGATATGACGTCTCTTAAAAGAACTCTAACTTATAAATGTGTCAAACTTGTCTATATATACATTTAGCATCCGATACTCTAATTATTAATAACTTATCTGATTTTTTTAATTATAAAATTGGGTTAAGATAAAATAAATAAGGTAAATTAGATTTTAACAATCCAAAATTATCTATTGGCCGATAATAATCCATGCTATTAATTTGGCTGGTAACACTTTCAATTTTAACTTTTATTACCAACACCAGTTCCAATGATATAATTTTATTTTTTTACGCTTGATTTGGACTCGATTCCAGTTGCAATAATGATTATGAACGAAATAAAAAACATACTAGTTAAATTGAGCATAAAATAAATACAAATCGAACGTAAAAAATTTAAAAAATATCACTGGGACTGTTGTTGGTAACAAAAGTAAAAGTTGAGAGTGTTGCCGGCCAAATTAATAGTATGGATTATAATCAGCCAATAGATAATAGTTTTGATTATTAAAATCTAATTTGTCAAAATAACTAACTTTAAATTCGTCTATTGTATCTAAAAGAATACATTTTGTCACATTTTCTTTTCTTGACCCATCTTTTTATCATTGTTATTTTTCCTAAACATCCTAATATAATTTTTTCTCCAAAATATTATTATAGTAACTTAAACACTCAAAGTAATTATCCTTTTATATTAATAAAAAATTAATAATAATAAATACCATATTGTCATTCCATTTTCAAATTAAAAAAGTGTATAATTTAATAAATACTAATAATATTATTGATACCATTTTTAAATTAAAAAATATATATTTTAATAAATTAGAAGCCTATATTTTTATTTATAATTCACTTTTAAAAATAAAATTTTTATAAAATACAACGAACTTTTTTTTAAAAAATTATTTTTCTTAAAAAAAAATATTTAAAAACCATAAATTTTTATAAAATATAAGTTTAAGAAAAATACGTTATTGTTTATTTACTTAAAGTAGTTTTTTATACGTAATATAATCATATCTTATTTTCTAGCATGGTTTTATAATTCATAAGTTTTTATTACAAATTATTAATATTTTATTTATTCAAGCCGTATAATACACGGGTTACTAACCTAGTTACACACACACACAAACACACACACACACACACCACACACATATATATATATATATATATATATATATATATATATATATATATATATTTCTACAGTTATGCAATCTAAATCGAGATACCACAATTTAAAATAACATGTTTGTGCAGGGGTAACTTGATCTTTTTGGTGTTCAAATCGAATTCTGAAACGGGACTCTTTTCATAAAAAAGTATTATTTCTTTGCTTAAGATATTAACTCATCAAATATGATAAAAAATATGTATTATAACGATCCCTAAACAATAACACGTATTAGAGTTGAAGTGAATTTTAGTAAAAGAAGATATTTCAAAGAACAATGATTATGTGTTGTCTTTGTCAAAACTGAAAATTAGATGAAAATCGTGAATAACTTACTGTGATACAATTGTGAAATGTAAGGAAATCTCCAATGATAACTGAAAAAGAAATATTTTTCTTAACACTTTCTCATATATTGATAAGACAAAAAGTTATAAAATCATATTCACATTGTGTGATATAGTATATTGTCAAGAAAATTAGGCCCCTTAAAATATGACGGGCCTAAGCTAAAGTACTTAATTTTTTATACATCGACTCACCTTGAATATAACTTTTTAATGTATGATATATAACATTTTCTTAGAATAATTAGAGTTCCATTCTAGTCTTTTGAAAAAAAACTCGTCAGCTGCTGACTCTTTCTATCTCTTCTAAACTTCTCGGGTTTTAGCCTGAGCTGTATGAGACAGAAACTCGGCCCATGTACGATTCGGAGGCCGCGCCAAGAACTTGAGTTCCTTTGGATTTCTTCTTGATCAATCACCACTACAACATTGTCATAATATCGTATTATCATTACTGTGTCACATTTAAGTATGTACGTACGATTACAGCTCTAACCACTTTTGAAATCACTTTCTTTTGTTTGAGATTATTATGTGCACGTTTTGTTAGCTACTTTAATAATACGATGGTTAAATCAGGGTCATTAAACAACTAAATCTAAACCTAAATTTCACACTAAACAGAAACTCACAGTAATCGACTGCAACTATCTTGAGTTCTTGACGTCTTATAAATTTGTTTTGTATATTTTACTATTTGTGATTCGAAGTAGCAAAATGTTGGAATTAAAATTAAGAAAAAAATAAACAGGAACCAAAAGTTAGCGAAAATTTATTATTCAGATTCTTTTAAATTCGGATTATTCGATTTATCCGAATCCAATTCGAATTGAATTTAGATAGATTCGGACCGAAATAACAATATTCCTAATTTGGATGGATTGGATTTCGGATATGAATATGTAAATTTCAAACCTGAATAATCCAATACCAATAACCTAATAATCCGTTATTAGATCTCATAAACAACCTTACATAACAAGTGATCACAAACCTTAATTTACTTAATCTGAATAGAAATATTGATTATTAAAAGGACCAAGTGTATAAATATTAGTGACATTTTACCTAATAGTAATTATATAAATAAAAAGAAAATATCACGTCTTAAAATCTAGCACTTAATTAATCAAAATTATCATATCAACTCATAATAAAAAGTAACTATTAAAAAAACAAATAAAATAAATCATTTATATAATGAAATTAACAATACAATTTAATTTTAATGGTATACCTATTAAGTCATACTAGTAAATATATGACAGTTAAAGTACATAAGAGAAGTGTACAAACTACAAACCATCAACACATTAATTAAAAAATAATAACTAAAATATTAAAACACGTAACATTAACTTTTATATGTTTTCATTTATTGTTTTACAGGGTAAACCATGTGTTGAAGTGGAAGTATTGTAAAAGTAGTGTTATCAAATTAATTTATTCGCGGCCCTAGCGTTATGCTAATAAAATAAATATATTTAAATTTTTAAAACAGTATATTTAAATAAATAAATTGTGTTACATCGATTAAAAACATAAAAAAAATACCGACATCGATTTCGATACTAACGATACTATGACAAAAAATACATTATTCCAAACATAACTCGTTCTTTTACGACACTATAAGTATGATGTGACCCATAAAATAAAGCCGTGTTTTTACATCTATCGAAAACCATAAACGCGCTAGTGTCTGTTTCAGTAATAACAATAAAAGAACTGATATTCTTCAGGTGGTACTGCTCTGTTCATCTCGGTACCAGTACATCCACGACAATCAATACAACTTACAATACAAAAATTAACCCTATTCTAAATGTACCCCATTTTTAACAAAATTTATCTCGAAACGTCAAGAAAAAAATTAAATTAAAACACAACCGAGTATTCAGTTGTTTTTTATTCTAAGTTGAGATTTGAATGCTATTAGAGAAAATCAAATTAGTAAACATTAAATGAGGTTGAAAGCATATTTACATATAATAAGCAACAAGCTAGCTACAGTTCATGCCGTTTGTTATGGGTTTATAATGTTGAATGCAATTTAAATAAACATCTACGCATATTGTCGTTGAGGAGACATCCTCATAGTATAGAACTATAATCAACACAAAAAAATATTGCTTATTTAGACCCTATCGACGAGTGCATTAAATTATGTGTGGTAGTTATATTTGTCTTGTTTAATAATAATTATGTAAGTTACACCGAAATTTCATATCAGTTGTGTCTTACATAAATGTATACATACATAGGATTAATAAAGTAATATACTAAGCAATGTATTATACGAGTCAAATAAATAATAATATATAAATAACATATTAAAAGTTGAAAAAATAAGAGTTTATCATTATTTTCCTTAAAATAAATAAATAAATTATTTTGTATTGTTGATTGATCGTGTGGTAATAACTAGTGTTTAATTGATCTAAATATGATTTTACATTGTGATTATGGTGGAATAAATTCAAGTTGTTGTGTGTTTTGATTTCTAGGTATTTAAAGCTAAAGAAGGTCTATTTTGAAGAAAAAAAGAGCAAAACACAAAACTATAATAACTGAAGATGTAAATATTAAAAGTTACAAAAAATGCACTTTCGAAGGTAGGCCGGCGTTGATACGACGGGTATCGGCGTATGATACGCCGGGTATGGGCGTATCATAGGCCGGAGGCGTCTTGACGGCATATTGGGGGTGTATTTGATCAAAATTCCAGAAAGTTGGGCGTATGAATGCTGAGGGCGGAGTATGATACGGCGGGGGCGGAGTATGATACGGCGGGGGAGAAACAAACTCCGGATTTTTGGGAAAACCAAATCAATCTCAATTCGATCTACAACTTCCCTTACATGAAATTGAAGATTCGAAGCTAACTTTTGGTGATTTCAAGTCTTCACATTCATCCCAAAATCTACAATCATCATCAAAACAAGATTGAAGATTTAATGAAGACCATAAGTGGCTAGTTCTTTCTTGATTGCTTTCGTGAGTACAATTCTTGTCAAGTGAAACAATTGGTATGCTTTGATTAGGTTTTTGTATTGAACATTGAATTATTGAATGAAACATTATGCTTTGGTTGATGTAAAATGTTTGCTTATAAATAAAGTTGTTTGCTTGATTATCAGTTTTCGGTTTCCTTGCATCGTAAGCTCATTAACAAAAGTAGACAATTTGATATAGGTAAATTGGTAACATTGTGAACGAACGAATCTTAAAAGCTTGTTCCTTTTGTCACTTTAATCAAAAGCTAAGATCTTGAAGTATTGTTCTTACAAACCCAAGGTTAAACACCACCAATTGTTGATCTTGCGGAATTGAAAACTACGAAGTAATTGTTTTTCATTATTTAAGTAAATTAGTTTCAAAGTTCTTGGCTTTATGCATGTTTGTTTATTAATTCATTCAATGTTCTAATTTTCAATTATAAAGTTCGTGTCTTTAAGTTAATCGAATCATATGTTAAATACTTTCAACATATTCCTGTGAAGACAACTTTACTTACCCTTGCACAATAAAGGTAGCTAAACCTATATATTAACTTGTTTTTGATCGTGTCTCGACAACCAGATCAAATGGCACCGTTGTCGGGGAATTAGTGCGCTTAGTGTTTAATTGTTTTTATTTACTTTTCTTAAAAATTTATAAAAAAAACTTAAAACGAATTTATTTTTTTGTTTTTCTTTTTAATTTGTTATCTTGTTTAGTATTACGTGAGGTATTATGTGTTTTCTTGTTTGCAGCTAACTATTGCGTTAATGCATACAAGATTTTCAAGAAGGACATCGCCATTGCAATTTGATCCAAGAAGACTACAAGAGAGAATCGTGGGTTTCATAAAGCATCAACTTCAAGGACTTCTCAAATTCATGGTCAAATCATCAGCAATAGTTTATCGGATTCTAAGTAGATTTTCAAGAACGTCTGAAAGTAACTAATCAAGAAGGATGAATAATCCAGAAAACCAAGGAGGGCCACAACCAACCAACCTTTGGGAGATATCCCATTACCCGTGTTCCCTCAACCTGATGATCCTCCACCTCAACCACAACCAATGCAACCTCAACCTCAGGGGCCGATCCCTGTAAATCAAGGTGTGCAACACCAACCTCCCCCCGTAAATCTCCAACCAATGCCAAATTTCTGGGTGCATAATCTAAGTTTTCAGTATAACGAGGAAGGTAGTCATCATAGTATTAAGGAACGGTTCTCAGTGGAAAGAAGTCATCATACTAATTAATGGAGGATTGGATTGAAGATCAAGAGGATATGGAAGGTCCGGTTCAACATAATTTGAAAACTATGGAAATCAACCAGGTTATCGAAACCGCAGTCGAACCAAGATCGAGATGGTTATGCCCAACCACCCGATTTTCACAATCTGGGAGGTCAACCATTTAATAGCATACCAGCTAATCCGGGAGCTCAACATTATGTACCTGCACATGGTGTGGACAATCACTTTCATCCCGCCATTGCCATCAACTCATTCACTATAGTCCCACCAACACAACGAGGGAGAGCTTTTGAAGTTAGACCACAATGCTTAGGCATTCTTCCTCACTTTCATAGGATGGAAACTGAAGAACCATATATGTACATATTTGAATTTGAAGCATCATATAGTACTATAGGTGGCCAAGGTTTTTCACCGGAGGAAGTTAAATTGGTACTTTTCCAATTTACACTTAAAGATAAGGCCAAGCAATGGTTTTTATCTTTGCCTTCAGCAAGTATCCACACATGGGTTCAAATGCAACAACTATTTTTTGATGAATAATATACTTCTCAAAGAACAAGTGATGCAAGGCGAGCCATTCGAGGTTTTACACAACAATCGGGGGAACAATTCCATGAAGCCTTTCATCGATTCAAGGATATGTTAAAAACTTGTCCACATCATGGGATAGCTAAGTGGGAGTTAATATCTGCATTCTATAACGGTCTTTCACTGGAAGATGCAAGAGATGTGAACTCTACAAGTGCGGGTACATTTACTTTAAATCATGAGGATGATGATTGGAACATACTGTAACGGATGAGTGTAATATCTAAGAAGCGAGCACAATTAAGTCGAAGGTCAAGAGGTGCAAATGTAAAGATGGTGAATGATCATGTGGCCATGGATAGAATTGCAGTTTTAGAACGAGAAATTGCAAGACTCAAAGTTGGAAAGAGTGGTGTGGCGTATATATCTAGTGAATATGAAGTATGTGATATGTGTAATGACATTTGTCACACATCGGTTACGTGTTACTTGAATTTGGGAAAGAGTGAAGAAATACATCAAGTACAAGACCACGGAGAAAGGAAGACATATGATATGAATTCTAACACATATCATCCTAGTCTTAGAAATCACCAAAGTCTTAGATATGGTTACAATACTAACCAATTGAATCCTCATTTTTAGGTACAAAATTAAGGAAACAACCAATACCAAGGCCGACAACAAAACTACAATCAAGGTGGCTATCAAAGGAACAACTATAATAAAGGGAATTACCAACAAGGAGGTCAATATCAACAAATGAATCAATAAGAGCCTTCAACTCATAATGGTAATGACAATGCGATTTTAACGGCAGTTCAAGACCTAGCCAAGGACATGAAGGAGTTCAAGCAATTCAAAAAGGTGCAAGAAAAGACCAATGAGGCCATTGCCAAGCAGTTGGGACAATTAGCTGAACAACTATCAGGAAGAGAATTGGATAAACTCCCTAGTGATAAAACAAAGAACCCTCAATATCAAGCCTCAAGTTCAAAGAATATGCACATAAAATCGGTTAGTATCATTCCTAAGTTTGAACGTATTGATTATGATTTAACCTCTACTCCTCAAGTAGTTGCAGTTAACAATAAGGAAGGTGATGAAGAAGAAGGAAGTAAGCTAGGAGAACTAGTTATTCCCATTCAAGTTGAGAAATTTAAAATCAAGCGGACACTTTTGGATTATGGAGTCGGTGTGAGCATCCTCCCGGGGAGCTTGTATGACCAATATGACATTGGTCCATTACATGAAACCGACAAAATAGTGGTTCTTGTTGATTTGATATGGAAACAACCCATGGGAATGGTTAAGGATGTGATTATCAAGCTTGGAGAGTTCTACTACCCGGTGGACTTTATAGTGCTTGATTATGCACCAATAAGGACAAATAAGCAACCAAAGGTAATTTTAGGTCGGCCATTTATGGCAACATCCAAAACTCAAATAAATTTTCGAGATGGAATCACTGACATGACATTCGAAAATCGTAAGTTGTACTTTAATGTGTTTTCAAAATCAATTACATATATAGTTAATAATGATTTATTTTGTAAAAGATGTTACTAATGGGGGTGCTCTTCCTTACATTCCACAGGTAAGCAAGGACATCAACAAGAAAAATAATTTTGATCCTTTCAGGTTTGAGCTTAAGAATGTGGAAATGGAGGAGAATGTGAAGGTGGATGTCACACCCCGACCGACGGCGGAATCATCGGGGCGGACGAATGTGAAACAATTGTTCATAGCTCATGAAATTTAATAAGTTGAAATAATATTAAATGCTATTTTTCGTTGAATAATACTAAACAAATAAATCATTACAATACACTAAAGATTCAAACAACAACATAAAATCTTTAATTAAACTAAGTCCAAGTCCTATATGAGCATGAAGAAATCCTCAAAGTAGCAATCCTAAAACATGTTAAAAATAAGGTCAACATATAATGTTGGTGAGTTTCCATGAATTTGTACATACGTATGAAAACAACGTTTAAGAGGCAATTCATGTCATAGGTTAAGAAATATTGCAAGAATATAGATAGCATAATGTTACAATCAAACCTTGATAAAGATATCCATTACAAGTTATAACGATTAGCTAAGTGTACTTGGTTCCCATAGTGCTCAAGAATACGACACTAGGAGCCGGCAATAACCTCGGCTTTAGCACCAAATAGGCTTGTCAGGCCCATAGATCTATGACGTCGCTAGGCTAGCAATAGTTAATGATTGCTTTTACAAGATGACTATCATATAAGACTCACAAGCACCTCAAATAACCATGACAAAGTTTATAAATGAATTGCTCGTGCATTTACAAGTATCAAGATGTTTACAAGTGCAAGTTCATAAAGTTAACATGTTTCACCCCAAAAGGTGTGAAATAAAGTAAAAAGGGCATGAAAAACTCACATGGAAAACTCACATTGTATAATGATGGATGTAGAGTACATAAGGAAGCTTGGATGTTCAAGAGTCAAAGGTGATGTCCTAAAGGGTAAAAAGAAACAATAACTTGAGGTCGGAATTCATTACAAGAAGTTAGGATATTTAGAGAATGCCAAAAAGCGAAAGGTAGATTGAAAAAGGATTATTGTACCAATTTTAGATTCTGGACAGAATGTTTAGTACGTGTTTGAACAGATTTTAAAAATAGTAAACGGTTTCATAAAATTATAAAAATTTACAGTTATCTAGTTCAGAGTCTTCCGGACAACTTTTGTTCAGAAACATTTTTATGAAAATATCCGTAAATAGGTCAAAACAGCAGCACAAGACAAAAGGTGCTGAAATGCGCACTTATCTTGTGAAGGCTATTGTTGAGTCGTCCGATTGAGTTTGAAGACGTATAAACTATCGTTAAAAAGGTAATTCAATTAACTTAATGTTGGAGTTGGAGTTTACTCAAATTTAGTTTGTTATGACCAAGTTATTGTTAGTTGGAGTCAGACTATATTCTGCCAAATATGTAATAAGGCACTTTTGTGCACTTTTAAAATTGCTAAAGCATAAAACGGGTTAGAACAAATTTATTATGTCGATATATGGTATATTAGACTTCGTTTGAGTTATAAAAAAAATATTTCAAGACTTTTGCATAGCCATCATTTAGAGAAATAATCTTGTGGAATAACCGAATGCGGCGGCATAGCCGTCCATATGCAAACGGGATTCTTTGTTTACGTTAGTGTGTTGTTAGCTTGATTTAGGAATGTTAGTGATTGTTATAAGGTTAGTGAATATTAGAAGGTTAATGATCAAATGGTAATGATTAAAATTAAAATAGATTTAGTAGAAAAAATAATAAAAGTAAGAACATGAAAATAATTTGATGATAGGATGATTGAAAGAATATAGAAATGCATAATATATAAGCAATATAAAATTACCTTAGTATTAAAAAATTCTTGAAACTACTTGTAAAAGAAAATTCTTGAAATTGATCATAAACAAAGAATGATGAAAGGTTTGTGTGTGAGAATTTTAGAGAATGAGCAAATAAAAAGTGAGACCTAAACCTTGTTTTTATAGTTGAGGTTAGGAGGAGGTTATGAATGATGTTAATGATGAGTTACAAGTCTTTTAAAATAGAGTTATGATTAGAATTTGAAATAAATATAAAATTAAATAAATAAAAGAATAATTACAATTTAAACTCTAAATTTATGAAGACTCTAATTACAACTTTTTTTTATTAAATCTTTATAAACTTTATAAATCTCACAAGAACTTGTAATTTGATTATTTATTTTAGTTGAATATTTTAAAATATTATAGATATTAATAACCTTTTAACATTTATAAAATTTATTTTATAAATTATAGAATTTAAGTTAAATTAATTAAGTAACACATTTATTGTTTTTGGAACACAAAAATAAATAAAATGACTAAATAATGAATTTGATTTACAAGATTGACTCAAACGGGTTCGGGTTTGGGTTTCTACTTTGAAAAAGGGCCGGATGTTACAGTCTCCCCCACTTTAGGAAATTTCGTCCCGAAATTTAATCACGAACCGGTTGATTTAAAGAAATACTTGGATTTTGTTTCATGTTCGAAAGTGATCTATGGGGAACGTTTAAACTTAATGAGTTTTGGGTACGTTTAAGGTTCCATAATTTATGATCTCATGGGTTTCTTTGCAATGTGGATAGAATTATCCATTTAATTGGAATTTTGGCTTTCAAGCGTTTGCATTTCAGATGGTGCAAGACGATTAGAAAGGTTTTGTCACGAGTGAAGCACCAAGCATTTGATCAATACGAGGCTCGGCTTAACGAACATGATAAATATGTTTAAGACTCTTTTGGATGAAATACAAATCCAGAGGAGCTTCTCAAAGCAGACAACTTCGGCATGGTTCTTAGATGACATTGATATTTCAAAGTTGCATTAGCGTAGGGTTGATACGAGAATCGTGTTTGTTAAGATTAAGGATACGGTTCAAAATAAGAGGACCATTGTAATGGGTTTACAAAACAAAAGCGGTTTTGAGGGGAAAGCATTCGAAAAGATTATTAAGAAACCTTATTAGAATTTGAAGAATGAGTTTTAAAACTTCAGAAACAAAATCAAAGATAAGATGAATCAAAATGACAACAAGATGTTTCAAGTGTAAATGTTCGGTTTACAAACCAAAGCAAATACGTTGACTTATCAAAGTATTAGGTCAACCACAACTTTAATGATGACATGCGTACCTATAAGCGGACACTCACCTCAAGGGTTCCCAGGTAAGATAAACGGATCCATCGGTTGATTTGATTTATATGAATACCTTGCCTAGACAGAACACCTCGAGATACAGGCATCCCACTCTTCCAGTATTACATGTTTTCAGTTATGGGACACAAACTTTGACAAGATTTGAAAACCATGAATAACGATTCAAAATTCAATGTGAACCATTTGATTTAGGCACAATGCCTTAACATATGATTTGAAAATCTGTGTGCATTGATAATAATCAAAGTGTAAGAATAAGCACATAAGGCATATAATCACATAATCATGGATAAGCATATAAGACATATAAAATCCTATCTAAGCATGTAAAATACATGAGAGGACTCATGTGCAAGGGTACTTAGTTATAGTCTAGGTCATTCCATTTTTAATAACCTAATTCCCTATAACCATGGCTCTGATACCAATCTGTCACACCCCGACCGACGGCGGAATCATCGGGGCGGACGAATGTGAAACAATTGTTCATAGCTCATGAAATTTAATAAGTTGAAATAATATTAAATGCCATTTTTCGTTGAATAATACTAAACAAATAAATCATTACAATACACTAAAGATTCAAACAACAACATAAAATCTTTAATTAAACTAAGTCCAAGTCCTATATGAGCATGAAGAAATCCTCAAAGTAGCAATCCTGAAACATGTTAAAAATAAGGTCAACATATAATGTTGGTGAGTTCTCATGAATTTGTACATACGTATGAAAACAACGTTTAAGAGGCAATTCATGTCATAGGTTAAGAAATATTGCAAGAATATAGATAGCATAATGTTACAATCAAACCTTGACAAAGATATCCATTACAAGTTATAACGATTAGCTAAGTGTACTTGGTTCCCATAGTGCTCAAGAATACGACACTAGGAGCATGTAATAACCTCGGCTTTAGCACCAAATAGGCTTGTCAGGCCCAAAGATCTATGACGTCGCTAGGCTAGCAATAGTTAATGATTGCTTTTACAAGATGACTATCATATAAGACTCACAAGCATCTCAAATAACCATGACAAAGTTTATAAATGAATTGCTCGTGCATTTACAAGTATCAAGATGTTTACAAGTGCAAGTTCATAAAGTTAACATGTTTCACCCCAAAAGGTGTGAAATAAAGTAAAAAGGGGCATGAAAAACTCACATGGAAAACTCACATTGTATAATGATGGATGTAGAGTACATAAGGAAGCTTGGATGTTCAAGAGTCAAAGGTGATGTCCTAAAGGGTAAAAAGAAACAATAACTTGAGGTCGGAATTCATTACAAGAAGTTAGGATATTTAGAGAATGCCAAAAAGCGAAAGGTAGATTGAAAAAGGATTATTGTACCAATTTTAGATTCTGGACAGAATGTTTAGTACGTGTTTGAACAGGTTTTAAAAATAGTAAACGGTTTCATAAAATTATAAAAATTTACAGTTACTAGTTCAGAGTCTTCCGGACAACTTTGTTCAGAAACATTTTTATGAAAATATCCGTAAATAGGTCAAAACAGCAGCACAAGACAAAAGGTGCTGAAATGCGCACTTATCTTGTGAAGGCTATTGTTGAGTCGTCCGATTGAGTTTGAAGAAGTATAAACTATCGTTAAAAAGGTAATTCAATGAACTTAATGTTGGAGTTGGAGTTTACTCAAATTTAGTTTGTTATGACCAAGTTATTGTTAGTTGGAGTCAGACTATATTCTGCCAAATATGTAATAAGGCACTTTTGTGCACTTTTAAAATTGCTAAAGCATAAAACGGGTTAGAACAAATTTATTATGTCGATATATGGCATATTAGACTTCGTTTGAGTTATAAAAAAAAAATATTTCAAGACTTTTGCATAGCCATCATTTAGAGAAATAATCTTGTGGAATAACCGAATGCGGCGGCATAGCCGTCCATATGCAAACGGGATTCTTTGTTTACGTTAGTGTGTTGTTAGCTTGATTTAGGAATGTTAGTGATTGTTAAAAGGTTAGTGAATATTAGAAGGTTAATGATTAAATGGTAATGATTAAAATTAAAATAGATTTAGTAGAAAAAATAATAAAAGTAAGAACATGAAAACAATTTGATGTTAGGATGATTGAAAGAATATAGAAATACATAATATATAAGCAATATAAAATTACCTTAGTATTAAAAATTCTTGAAACTACTTGTAAAAGAAAATTCTTGAAATTGATCATAAACAAAGAATGATGAAAGTTTGTGTGTGAGAATTTTAGAGAATGAACAAATAAAAAGTGAGGCCTAAACCTTGCTTTTATAGTTGAGGTTAGGAGGAGGTTATGAATGATGTTAATGATGAGTTACAAGTCTTTTAAAATAGAGTTATGATTAGAATTTGAAATAAATATAAAATTAAATAAATTAAATAAATAAAAAAATAATTACAATTTAAACTCTAAATTTATGAAGACTCTAATTACAACTTTTTTTTATTAAATCTTTATAAACTTTATAAATCTCACAAGAACTTGTAATTTGATTATTTATTTTAGTTGAATATTTTAAAATATTATAGATATTAATAACCTTTTAACATTTATAAAATTTATTTTATAAATTATAGAATTTAAGTTAAATTAATTAAGTGACACATTTATTGTTTTTGGAACACAAAAATAAATAAAATGACTAAATAATGAATTTGATTTACAAGATTGACTCAAACGGGTTCGGGTTTGGGTTTCTACTTTGAAAAAGGGCCGGATGTTACAGTGGAGCCAATAAGGAATGAAAAACTGAGACGAAAGGTAAAGATAGGTAAACCACCAGTTGAAGTGAATTCAAGGGTCAAAGAAGAGATGTTTGACCAATACGGGAGCGAACAAGACAATCTATCAAGCCGAGAGAAGCAAGTATTTGAAAAGAAATTTAGACAAAAGCATTCAATACAACCACCATAAGTGGTTCAGGTAAGGTCTAGTTGAAGACCTAAAACTTAGCACTTGTGGGAGGCAACCCGAGAACTTTGAGGGTGTGTTCACTACAAACCCTCACGAGATTACAACTCGTTCACTCGGGTCTACTGAAGGGTTTAAAGGCTTGTTGCATATGCTAAATCCAACCGTGATTCCTATAAAAGTGAGTTTTATTTCTTCTATTAGTTTGTGTGTTTTTGTTATGTTTTGATAGTCAATCACGAGATGCAAGCACTCAAGTATAGGGAGGCACAAGTAGGTTGTGATCGGGTGGTGAAAGTTCGATGTTTAAAGGCTTTATTTTCGTGTTTACATGTCCAGTTATGGGAAATAGAGTTACTTTTGGGATTTTATTGTGTTTATAGGATAAATGTGAAGAATACGAAGAAGTTGGAAGAAACGGGACGAAAATTGGAGCTCGGGATGTGAAGATATGTAAAAGAGAAGCTACAAGACAATGGTAACTTAAAACGGACATAACTTGAGCTAGGAAATGAGTTACGGGGCCCACGACCTATCAACGAAAAAATATCAAAAAGTTACATATGAAAATAAACTGTGTGCAGGGGGTGGAACCACCGATGACATTCTGGGCGCCACCGATGCCACCAGCGTCAGTAAACCCAAAACCTTCTGAGCGACGCCTCCTCTGATGCCTAGCTTGACACCACTGGTGGCGCTACTGACGCCGAACATCACGTTTTGGTGGATTT
Source organism: Flaveria sonorensis (assembly GCA_025506505.1). Lineage (NCBI taxonomy): Eukaryota > Viridiplantae > Streptophyta > Magnoliopsida > Asterales > Asteraceae > Flaveria > Flaveria sonorensis. Next base: position 60,965,006 of record CM046437.1, read on the forward strand.
AAACCTAATTTGAGAGATTTTAAAGGGGGGTTAACCCTAATACGCAAATAACCTTTTACAACATCAAACTTGGACGAAAAGGAAGCATCTTTCACCATTCCAAAGCCCTTCCAACATCAAGATCATTAAAATCTACATGATCAATTACAATTGTTGAAGAATCAATGATGAGGCAAGGCTAATTCATTTGTGATTCACTTGGGGGACGGGTTTGTGTAAGTTTTTATTTTTCTTAGTTTGTAACCTAGAATTTAGATTGGATCTTGAATCTTTTAAGTTCTTGAGGATTCAATTCATGATTTGATTATTTAAAAGATTTGATTATGTTTAAACCTAACTTTGATTTTCTATAACTTTGGTTCTCTGTAATCATTGTATGATTGATTATTAGAATTAAGGTTACATAATTCAAATTGGTGATTATGTGAATGAAGACCTTTAAGCTTTAATCCATAATTATCACTTAGATCTTATTATGTGTAAGTGACCATTAATGACTTTTCATTAGGTTTCACTAAAGAAAAATTGTAACTTTGTCAAACTTGAGTCCTAAAGTGGGTTGCTTTTTCTCTAAGATTGTTAAAACCTAAACTTTTATTTTTTTAATTTGATTATTTCTCAATTCAATTAATCAAGTAATTTACTTTTCAATGATTAATGTTTTTAGATTAATCGTTACTAGCACTTCCCTGTGATTTCCTGTGGATTTGACACCCTTCTTACCCTTTACTATTAAGGGTGATTAGGCACTCTTTAATATATATTTTTGATCGATCACACGACATCGATCAAAATGTTGTGATTGGGTGGTGAAAGTTCGATGTTTAAAAGCTTTATTTTCTTGTTTACATGTCAAATTATGAGAAATAGAGTTACTTTTGGGATTTTATTGTGTTTGTAGGATAAATGTGAAGAATACGATGAAATTGGAAGAAACGGGATGAAAATTAGAGCTCGGGAGGTGAAGAATATGTAAAAGAGAAGCATCAAGATAATGGTAACTTAAAACGGGCATAACTTGAGCTAGGAAATGAGTTACGGTGCCCACGACCTATCAACAGAAAGATCTCGAAAAGTTACACATGAAAATAAACTTTGTGTAGGGGGTGGCGCCACTGACGCCATTCGGGGAGCCACCGGCGTCAGTAAACCCCGAAACCTTCTGACCGACGCCTCCTCTGACGCCAAGCTTGACGCCAAACTACAGCCACTATCGCCACTAGTAGCGCCACCGACGCCAAGCGCCGCATTTTGGTGGATTTTAACCTGATTTGAGAGGTTTTAAAGGGGGATTAACCCTAATACAAAAATATCCTTTTACAACATCAATCTTGGATGAAAATGGAGCATCTTTCACCATTCCAAAGCCCTTCCAACATCAAGATCATCAAAATCTACATGATGAATTACAATTGTGTTGAAGAATCAATAATGAGGCAAGGCTAATTCATTTGTGATTCACTTCGGGGGATGGGTTTGTGTAAGTTTTTATTTTTCTTAGTTTGTAACCTAGATTTAAGATTGGATCTTGAACCTTTTAAGTTCTTATGGATTCAATTTATGGTTTGATTATTTAAACGATTTGATTATGTTTAAACCTAACTTTGATTTTCTATAACTTTGGTTTTCTTTAATCATTGTATGATTAATTATTAGAATTAGGGTTACATAATTCAAATTGGTGATTATATGAATGAAGTCCTTTAAGCTTTAATCCAAAATTATCACTTAGATCTTATTATATGTAAGTCACCATTAATGACTTCTAACTAGGTTTCACTAAAAAAAAATTGTAACTTTGCCAAACCTGAATCCTGAAGTGGGTTGCTTTTTCTCTAAGATTGTTAAAAGCCTAAACTTTTATTTTTTTAATTTGATTATTTCTATTCAATTAATCAAGTAATTTACTTTTTAATGTTTAATGTATTTAGATTAATAGTTACTAGCACTTCCCTGTGATTCCCTGTGGATTCGACACCCTTCTTACCCTTTACTATTAAAGATGATTAGACACTGATGTAACGCACGGTATGAAATCGAAGCTCAAACACGTTGATTCTGCGAATACCCGTGATGTTCTTCACCCAAACCCAAATTCGACCCCAAAAGTCCCGAATTTGAAGAGACAAACTGTTATTTTCAGAAATGATCAACTGTTCCATTCACATTACACCAACACAGTTTAAATAACAAGCCAAAATTTGAATGGGCCTAAAACAAACAACCATGGGCCAAACAAAAGCCCAAAACAAAATCAAAAACCTAGAAAAAAAAACTAAAAGTGGCCCAAAACAAAATCACGTCAGAAACGGAGGCTCGTAGCCCAGGTTATGCCCATTTTCGTGCAGCGCGGTCTTGGGCCTCCAAAAACATTAAGGCCCGGTCTTCAACACTTGGGCCCATATCAGACACTCTTTAATATATATTTTTGACCGATCACACGACATCGATCAAAACGGATCAGGTTGATGAAAGCTTCCGATAATGATTGAAATCAGGTCCATGTGCTCTTTTCACTACTTTGGTTTTAAACAATATTCTTTTTATGTTTTTGTTGATATTGATTGATAATATGTTAGTATATGGCATACTAGTCTTCCTTCACAATGAATTGTCTTGTTTAGCAATAATAGGAATTAAATTACGAATCTACATTCTTATGTTATGAAAATACCAATTGTGATCACCATACATTGAGGACAATGTATCTCAAGTGTGGGGATAAGAGGAGAAATGAGAAAAAAATTGAAACTTGTTAAAAAATAAATCTTCAAATAAGCTTAATTGTGTATGAGACCCAAAATTTTTTCATGGCTAATTATCATTTGTTTGTGCATGTATAGATCTCTTGGTATGGTTGTTTTGAAAGTGTAGAAAAGCAGTCCCATTATGAATTTTTAGAAAATTAGGTAGAATTCTTAGAAGGCGTAACGAACCAGATGGTAGATGATATACGTGCTTTATATTTTTAATCCTTTTCCACCGTTTCCATAAGAATTTGAGCCTAATTGAGCAATTCATAGTATATGTGATTTGCGTCATATTTTTTGCATAATGAGGGAGACCATAATGTGCATTCAAGTTAGAACTCGTGTAATTGATGCGTATTAAGATCATGAACCAATATGTGCATAAATGTGATAGAGACATTAGGAATAAACCAGTTGTTTAAACAATTTCTTTTGAATCCCATACCTTGATAATCTTCCTTTAGACACCATGTTAGCCCCAACTTGTTGTTTGAATAAGCCAAAACAATAAGCCTACAAAGCCTTAGCCATTTTATGAAACCCTGGATGATGAAGTCCAATCCATGACATACTTAGAACATCATTTCAATATTAGTTCAATAATAGTATGATTGGTTACGAATATGTGAAAAAAAAAGAGAAAAGAAAAAGCTAAATATGAGGTCAAAATGACCAAAGTATGAAGCAACAAAAATAGTGTGAGAATTTGGTGATATTATTGCAATTAGATGATAGAGATTGATAAATAAGATGTCTAGCATGTTTAGATTAGATTTCATTCGCCGTTGGCCACTCTAAAATCCCTTTCTATCCCACCTAAAACCTTAGCCACATTACAACCCGTGAAATACCTCTTAATTTATGTATTAGATTGTATTAATTGATGACGATATGATTAATATACGAGCTTATGATGAGAATGTATATTCTTGATTTGAGAGTTCCAGATACACTAGTATACAATCACTAGTCCATAAAACAAACCGAGAGGAGTGTTCATTATAAGGAATGTGAATGCATAAATGTTTAAAGCAAAATGTGAAGTTATGCCAACTAAGATGATTCTAAGTTTAAAACATGAACGATATAACATGTTGGGTTGTGAATCTTACATGATGAAAGTTTAAAACTAAGTATGCCTTGAGACCTTAACTTATACAAAGTTGTGATAATGTAGCATGTTGATTAATTAAGTTGAAGTGTTGTAAGTAAGTTTGTTTGAGGACAAACAAAAGGTTAAGTGTGGGGATGTGATCATGCGGTAATAACTTAGTGTTTAATTGATCTAAATACGTGATTTTATATTGTGATTATGGTGGAATAGATTCAAGTTGTTTGTGTTTTGATTTCTAGGTGTTTGGAGCTAAAGAAGGTCGATTTTGGAGGAAAAAGGAGCAAAACACGGAATTACAAGGACTGAAGATGTAAATATCAAAAGTTACAAAAATGCACTTTCGAAGGTAGGCCGGCGTATGATACGTCGGGTATGGGCGTGTCAAACGCCGGGCGGCGTATTGGCGGTGTATTTGTGGGCGTATTTGATCAAAATTCCAGAAATTTGGGCGTATGAATGCTGAGGGTGGAGTATGATACGGCGGGGGCGGAGTATGATATGGTGGGGGCGGAGTATGATACGGCGGTAGCTGAACAAACTCCGGATTTTTGGGATTTTCAAGTTTATTTAAACCAAATCAATCCCAATTCGATCTACAACTTCCAATACATGAAACTTGAAGATTCGAAGCTAATTTTTGGTGATTCCAAGTCTTCACATTCATCCCAAACCATCTACAATCATCATCAAAACAAGATTGAAGATTCAGTGACGACCATGAGTGGCTAGTTCTTTCTGATTGCTTTCGGGAGTACGATTCTTGTCAAGTGGAAAAATTGGTATGCTTTGATTAGGTTTGTATTGAACATTGAATTATTGAATGAAACATTATTCTTTGATTGATTTAAAAGGTTTGCTTATAAATAAAGTTGTTTGTTTGATTATCAGTTTTCGGTTTTCTTGCATCGTGAGCTCATTAAAAAAAGTAGACAATTTAATATAGGTAAATTGGTAACATTGTGAACAAATGAATCTTAAAAGCTTTTTCCTTTGTTGTCACTTTAATCAAAAGCTAAGATCTTGAAGTGTTGTTCTTACAAACTCTAGGTTAAACACACTAATTGTTGATCTTGAGGAATTGGAAACCCGGAAGTAATTGTTTTTCATTATTTAAGTAAATTAGTTTTAAAGTTTTTTGCTTTATGCAAGTTTGTTTATTAATTCATTCAATGTTCTAATTTTTAATTATAAAGTTCTTGTCTTTAAGTTAATCAAGTCATATTGTTAAACACTTTCCACATATTCCTTGTGGAAACGACCTTACTTACCCTTGCACAATAATGGTAGCTAAGACCGATATATTAACTTGTTTTTTATCGTGTCTCGACAACAAGATCATTGATCCGACCCTACAAAACCACTGAATTTGAGAACCGGCCAATTAACAATCGACCTGAACACATAGAACTGAACTTTTGATGTTATTGTGTTGCGGCTGAGTTTGGCTAGCCTAGTCATTCAATTCGACACATTTTCATGTTATTGATTTTAGGTAAACAAAAAAAAGTTAAAACAAACTAATCGCATAATATATTAGTATAATAAATTACAAATATTGTCCTTTAATATGTCATAAATTACGAATGTTATGCTTAAACTTTAAAATTTAAAATTTGAAATTATTATGTTACATCTTTTTGACCATTTGACATTAAGTATTTCTGTTAGTCAATGACAGTTTGGCTTTTCAATCTACAAGGACTATTTATGCACCACCATTGATTAAAAATAACAAAAGAAAAACTTCTTTTATAATTGTGTTTTTTTAAATTTATTATTTAGTTAATTTATAAACTTTTATAATATATATATATATATATATATATATATATATATATTTTAATATAACATATTACTAATTACTTAAGTACTTTCATTATAATTTTATATATTTATTGTATAAATATATAATTAACACATTATATACAAATTTGAATGGTAGAATTTTTTTTATATAACACCAAATATATTTTATTTATACAACACCATATATATTACGTTAATACATACTTTTTCATACAACCAGATATATTTTATTTATGTTAATGACATGAAGACATTGAAGATGCATAGATGTAACACGATATTTAAGATATAGTAAGGTTATAGTAAAAGACTTTTTATTCCAAAATGGGTAAAAAACCACAATGATGCACATAAAAGACAGAACGAGGAATTACGAGCAATAAGACATAATAGCGAGCGGAAAAACACAATGATGAGCAAAAAATACATATTGAGTTGTAAACACAAAAAAATTATAAACCTACAAGCTAAAATTCCAAAACCTAAATCCCAAATGCAAAAATCATAGTTTTTGACGAGTCGGTTCTAACGCTATTAAAATGAGTTCAATTGGTTCGTTTAACCCATTTTATGAGTGATTAAAAAAATAATTTTAAAGTTTTTTAGGATAAGAAACATTTTTATTTGAACCCTACTCTTCCTGCAATGCTTCCAACAAAAATTGAGGTGAAATTTTTTATAAGATTGATTGTCTATTTAGAGTTAAGTTGCCAAGAGATATTATATCCTTTGAGATGTTTGAAACATGTTACATGTAACATCTTTCAAAAGCAAGGGCGAACCCAGGTAGAGATGAGAGGGAGGGGGAGTGGGGGGCAGCCGCCCGCCGTAAATTTTTTTTTTAGTTATATATACGTGTGAAAATCCCGAGTGCCCTTCATAAAGTTATGCAATTGTTCCATTTTTACCCCCATAAAAATTTTTTCTGGGTACGTCACTGTTCAAAGGTAAGTTACTTCCTGTAAAGAGGTTTGGTTTACATATCCAAAGCTAATTGTTAATGTCTAATGACCATCAATACTAACCACACTTCTCTCAACAAGAGAGAGTTCTTAAAACAAAACCAATTATGACATGCATGGGAGCATGAACAGTGACTCCGTCTTTAAGAACCATCCATGAAGAACAATACTTCTTATGATTGCGTACATCCTCAAAATCATTATCTTAATTTTTTTTTTGTGCACTTAACTTCTTATTAGATATTTTAATATAATTAAATTAACTATGTGACCAATGTAATTAATGAAATTATAATATTCATCAAAATAGTCCCCAGGAAGAGAAATTCATCTTCGATATTGGTCATTTTTCTTTGGTTCAAAATTCACTCAAACTCCACACTTTGAACTTGAATACGAACTTTTATCCGATTGAACATTTGGATTGACCTCCAAATAATTTCAATCTGAAAACAATTTCATGATCCTCATTTGGGCAAGTTGTTGATCATCCAAGTAATATTTCTCTATAGTTATCTCTCAACAAAACTCGACACACACACTATTATCAAGTCCATGTTTTATTTCAGTTTGAAATTCCAACCTTGAACACAACTAATCTGTTAGAAAACATAAAAAAGTGTTTGAACAATAAACTACTTCTGTTATTAAAATTTTGAACATTATAATTAATTATATTTAACTTAAATAGTAAATTCGAACAATTAAAACTTGTTTGAAAACAACAAAGTTGTGTTTTCAACAACTAGTTTTCTCAAAAGCTATTATATAAATTGTTTCACGGCAAACTACCTTTTTCTCGAGGAGTGTACTGTTTTATTTTTACATTTTAAGTTATAATATTTAATGCTGAACACTTGTTTAAAACTAGGAAAATTCCGCCGGCGCGTTGCACTGGAATAGTCTAAAGCTTAAAGACACCCTGCAAATAACTGTCTAAGTTAGTATTTGACTTTATTGGCATATTGCACGTTATATTACGAAAGTGATGTACTATTTGTACATATAGACTTGCTTCTATTTTTTTTCCAACCATTCAGAAATAAGTGTATGTGCAAATGCTTCATTGATATTAAATTCTTGGTACAACTAAAATCCTGCAGCTTCAAATGCCGATCTTACTTCAAATTTGATTTTAAAAGAAAAAGATTATAAAGTAATGGCTAACAACAACAAAAGTAGAGGAGAATTTGCTTGTAAAACCCAAACAACGGCAGTCGAAAACCAAAAGGGCAGGTGTGGGTTACGACATATGGGTTCACTTAGATGCCTCCCAAAATTTTCCATTGATCCAAACATATCATCAGTAACTGTATGTGCAAAATAGTTGTTTGATAACTAACTACTTGGTCCATTTAAAACATAGACAATTTGTTAGTTGCACGTAGACTTGGTCCAATTAAAACGTAGACAATTTGTTAGTTGCACTTAGATTTTACACACAAGGATCAAACTTTAAATTCGTTTTCTCACTTTGTTCCCTAAGATACAACCTGACTATATAATGATGATATGCACCCTCACACACAAAGCATCGACCCAAGAAATCAAAGTCACCTGATATAATATTTTAAGAATCTGCCAAGAATAATGTTAATTTTATAAATGCAAGCATAAATAACAACACCAAAAATCAAAAGCAAAGAAAGTTGTATGTCAAGCTATTTGCGTAACACGCACATAGAACATAAATGCAATGAGTATTTCTATACTCAAAACATCATAAGGGAGAATCATAAGAAAAGCTTATCCTAATAGTTTTTACAGAAAACGAAATGAAAGACTAATTGCATGTCAGTAAACATATTGCTAATGTGAGTTGTGAGTTAACAAACGATAATGAACATCAATATAACCTGCTGGATTAAGGCTAAAAAAGTGCAACCAATGAAATAGGATGTTCATAAAACATATTCTTGTTTGCCAAATCAATATATATCTGATAAAAAAGATATGTACCCGACTTTCAACAAATTAAACCCGTAATGAAAAACTTTGTTGATCAAAGTAGGCGAGGCCAAAGAAGAAACCTAAGAAGCTAACGCCAAAAAATATCACATGAAAGACAAAGCACATATAATAAAAACAATTATGAATTAGTAATTCAAACTTCAAACCCCTACTCAAATTAACCTATTTTTATCACAAACAATATATGACATCTACAAAACCTAGATTCAAATAAAATTATAATTAAAACACATGCAAGCATAGTATGCCAGCATTAGTGGAGTGTAACTATGGAAATTTTCTTGAGTTGGTGTTGCTCAAACCACCAAAAATGATAATAAGATGAAGCAATATGAAAATATATGTTAACCAAAGTCAAGAAAAGCAATAAAAGATGAAGTTGAAGAAGCAAATATTACCCGAACTCTTTAAGCAAAATAAATTCATACTTCATAGTCAATTGAGAAAAAAAAAAAAAAAAAAAAAAAAAAACTAACCAAGTGTTCCAAAAAAAACTGACAATTGGAACCGGCATCGAAGACAACCAAAGGTTGAACCCTGCGGAACATTTGTGGTCGCCGGAACCGTAATCACACGTGGCCATCTTCATCAGTTCATTTCGCTAACTCTAACACCGGTTGAACGACCACCACCGGTACACCTCCTCTGTCACATATTAGGGCTGGAGGAACACAAATCTGTTTAGAGAACTGTTTGGTGGAGACCAGACGACAGTTGGCATGGTGGCAGAGGGCGATGGTCTCTTTCTTCACACGACTCCCTATCCTTAGCTTTCTCATGCATATATATAGCTTATCTTCTGTAACTCCCGCCTTCTAAGGCACACCCTAGGGGGCGTTACGCATCGGATATACAGAACACATAGTAATCAGAGAATGCACAGCGAAAATTTTAATTGTAATTATACATCATAGTGTATTATACATCTGTCTTCTGATACAATACTAACTATTACATCATTTTAACTATAGAAGAGATCCAAATCCTTAGCAACACTTTAATCCTCTATCTCCTCATAAGGTTAGTCCATAATCTTTTATTCCTGTAATCACCTGGCACCTACACCTAGGATGTGTGTTCATATAATAAAAACATTTGAGACTCAACATAAAGCTTGTGAGTTCATGAACATAACATTCTTCAAAATTCAAAACATATTAATATTGACTATTGCATCAAGCAGATACAACCATGGTAAACAGATAGAAACATAGTAAGCACAGTATAAATTCACATAACCAGGCTATGTATACAAACTCCACTGGCTAAAGCAGAATCATACAAGCAGCCCTCAAGCATCCTATCAAGCATTGTCACATATCACAGATGCTATTGATAGTCAATTCTACAATTATTACCAGTTATCAGAACATCACATCTCGTTTTAAAAAACAGTTCAAAGGAACTCACTTTAACTAATCCGATTGGTGAAATGTCTGCTCAGGTTCATGGCTATCAAGTATTATCCTATAAACAAAATAACATTATTTAAGTTACATTCTTGCTAGCAACTATCTTAGGGATAATTTGTTATTATTTTTTATTTATTGGTATTATTTGACACTTTCTATTATCCTATGCCAACCCTTTGGTATAACCCTTATTAGTTGGCATATCTTAAACATTTCTGTCATGACAGTGCCAACCCTCGGAGCTACCTGATACATTCCCCATTAATAACCCCAACGCCTAATAACAATAATAATAATAATATACTAGTAGCAGTAGTAGTCGTAGTAATAATAATAATAATAACAATAATAATAATAATAATAATAATAATAATAATAATAATAATAATAATAATATAATAATAAATTAATAATAATAATGATAATAATAATAATAATAACTACTACAAAATAATAAAAACTACAACAAAAATAATAATAACTATAATAATAATAATAACTATAGTAATAATAATAATAACTATAATAACTAAAGGTATAACTAAACAAGAACATACCTGAAAACTATCTACGTCAATTTGATGTAGAGTCTTTCCTACTCACGCCCCTACTCGATCTCGAAAAACGTCTACTAGCAACACCCAACGGGGTATCAAGAACTCGGAATTCTCTTTATATTAGATCGTTCCAAAAGAAACTTATACTCTAAATTAAAAATTAAGGTTTCTATTTTTAAGGTAGCAGGCAGACAGCTGAAATTCCTGCGCGGGGCGATGTGGGATGTAATGGAGCTGCTAGCCTGCCTGCTTACTTAATATAATTAATTCAGCTGCTTACTTCGTTTATCTCTTATAACTTTTAATGTGTAACGTTTTATAAAATTTCGGATATGCTGTCGTGACGAGCTTATTTTTCTCTATGAGTCAACCTAAGTTTCGTCAATAACAGAACAGGTTCGAATATAATATATTATTATTATATTCAAACGGTCTTTTATAACATAAAAATTTCATCTAAAATCTTCAAACTACAAACAGACAATTTACTCAACTATTACATATGACCCAAATGCTCGGGATGTTACATCTTCTCTGCCGATGAGCGTCTTCTTGAATTGGCAAAGTCGTGGGTCACTGTTGCCACTGCCATGGACGTCGTCGAATGATCAAGGCTACTACCACCTTCCACTCCATCAACCGGCATGCTCATCACTTCATCTATCGTGTAGATGTAAAGAATCCAAAGCCTAGAAATGGTGATGTATTGTGTGAAGCGAGAAGAGGAAGCGTTGGTTGTACCTAAAGCTTCATGAGTTGTAAACTACTATTCATCTGGTGACAATTAATTATAGAATAATTTGTGCTAAAGCATTAGGCTCTAAAACCATTTTACATAATTAAACCGTATCCAGCAAGTTTCATTAGAATAAAATTAACATTGGTGTAAAACTTCAAAACCAGCATGTTGATAATAAAATCATTTGTGTTGTAACCACTAATTTGGAGTTTAAGATTCTACCGGCCGTAACGTTATGATCAAAAATAAATTTATTACGAAAATTATTAACCCAAAATTATTTTAATCTGATATGAGGTTGTGAAGATAATCTTAAAGAAAGTTCTTTCAAGAAATACCGTAGGAAAACTGCTACACTCTTCTTTACAAAATAAATATTCCTTTTATTTGTTAGAAAAAATGTGGTGCAATATCGTTTACAAAAGATATAACAATAAATGTGAAATATATTAAACAAATGTAAAAGATTTCAATATCGTCAACTGTATTCGGCTGCAAGAATTGAAAACGTTAGAGTACGTTAGTTGAGGCCATTCGTTTGACACCCTTCACTTCACACACCTTTCACACTCCCATAAAACCATTTATATCCTAGGTGTAACAATTTAAATAATACTAAGAGGATGGACTTACGGACCCTAGATAAGAATTCTTTGTGTTTTCATTTGTTAGATAAAAGAATCTTTATCTTTAGTTTTAACTATAGTAAAAGTCTAACTAGTTATGACACGTGTCAACAGTATATTTTTTTTCATTATTTTTTCTCTATTTTCTCTCATATTAAATAACCACATTAATTACTAATATAAATTATTTAATTTTTTTAAGATTAAAACAGTTTTTTAATAAAATAAAAAATAGAACTTTTTATTAATGTTATTTGTAAAGAACCAAATTTTATAACATAAGAATTTTTTAAAACATCAAACTTTTTTAATTATATGAAATATCTTAAAATTAATGTATGTTTTTTAAAAAGTAAAATTTTATAAATAAAAAATAATTAAAATTGGTAGTTATAATAAGAAGGTTTTTCAAATGACATTTTTCTAAAACGTTTATTTTGAAACAAAAATTTTATATTATTTATAATAAGGAAGATTACAATCATTTTCATTTTAAAACATCGTTTTATAATTAATAAATTTTTATTATATTTATTCAACCCCGTGTAATATCATGGTTTTATTAAATCTAGTACTCTAATATAAGAGTAGCTAAGGAGTACATGTGTAAGTGTCACATTTCTTTTCGCCAAAAAAATTTCCCGCTTTTCTCTTCTATTTAGTAATTGCTATACTTACTGATATATTATCATATTTGTTTATAAACTAAAAATACTTTTTAATAAATTAAGAAAGAGCAGTTTTTATTAATGTTATTTATAAGGACAATTTTTTTATAAAATAAGAAATTTTTCTAAAACATAAAAAAATTAAAGTAGAAATATTTTAAAATTGGTTTTTTAAAAGATAAAATATTTATAAATAAAACATGTAAGGTTATATTAGAAGGCTGATGCAACCAAATAAACCAAAACAACTAAGGAGTTTCCTGCATGCATGCACTTATGTACAAGGTAGAAGTTACTTTGGAAGTTTTACACTCTCCATAGAAATTATTCTAAGTGTAAAACCTTCCGAAGCCAAAGACCAAATCTTCCGAATCCAAAGATGAAGTCTTCCAAAGCTTCAAAGACAAAGTCATCCAAAGCCAATGTTGTGAAGACTGATTTCTTTCGAAAGACAGAGAGGACATGCTTTCTCTGATCTACTATTACATAAAACTGACTTACTTTCCGCTGCAACTCTGAAGACTCACCAACTTATACAAGTTGGTGAAAAGGTCCATGATTTAGTAAACTGTAGATTATGGTTTTGAGTCTGTAACTTCCTACTATGTACCTTTTATCCTTTTATAATATATTAGGATGTGAGCTATGGCATGTCATAGTCACTAGTCAAAATACAATCTGTCTTTTGACTTTACATTGATCTTGTTGTCTAGATTAGGGTTTCCAGCTGGCTTTCATAGTATAGACGGCTGTAGGATGTAGTATAAAGTATCTCAGGTCCTTGTATTTCTTTTCATGCTTTGTAACACTTGTAATATAACTTGAGAGCAATATATAGCATCCTTAAAACCATATTAGTTTGTTCTTGTTCTTAGTTCTGTCTCAGTTACTTGTGTTCCTAGTATCATTTTCATAAACCCGGTTCCCTATTTGATCTGTTAAGAGTTCTAAAACTCTCCTTATTATGAGACTGATTATATTGACCATCCCTTAATCGAACTTGTCAAGCAACTATAGGATGCACTGAATCTGATGTATGAGGGGTCAAATGAAGCAAAAGAGAACAAGAAAGACATCTTGAAGTAGCAGTTTGAGAACTTCACCTTCATGTCCTCTCTTCCCAGACAATGGACACACTATTATGTGGTCATTAAGAGGATTGAGAACCTCAAGACCCTTACTCTCACTGAGTTGTATGGTATCCTCAGTGGCTACCAGATGGAGATGAACATGCAAAATCCATCTGGTAACTCCAACAATCAGCAGAGTTCAGCCCTTTATGTGGTTGAAAGGGATTGCAGAGAACCACAGCATCATCTCATCTGCTACCCTGACAACTCACAAAAGGGTCCTTTCATCAGCTTCCGAAAACACCAAGAGAGAGCTACATCCAAGGAAGCCTATTCCAAGAGACAAGCTCTTCATAAGCCTTTGTGCCTACTGATGAAAGCACAAGCAACTTTCTCTTTACCCTTGAAGACCTGGACTGTATCCATCCAGATGATCAGGAGTACATGGAAATAGTTCAACAGATGGCTCTTCTCACTCACAGAGCCACGAAGTTTTACAAGAGGACAGGGAGGAAGTTTCCTAGCAATACAACTAATGGAAAGTTTGGACTGGACAAAAGCAAAGTGAAATGTTACAACTGTAACCAAATAGGACACTTTGTTAGAGAGTGCAAGGCACCAAAGACAAATAGTGGCCAAGCACAAACCAGACCAAACTACACTGATGGAGCTCCCCAGAATGAGAAGCCCAAACAAGCTGTAATTGCTGTTAAAGAAGGAGGCTTTGACTGGAGCTTTCAGGTTGAGGATGCATCTTCAAACCAAGCACTGATGGTAGATCATGAAGAAGCTAAGGTATTGGAACATCTTTGTATACCTAAATGTATTGCTAAAGTAAACTGATATAGGTCCTATAACTTAGAGATGAGAATTGATCTTAAGTCCTTAAAAATTTTAAAAGATGATTTCAAAAGAGCTAAAAATAATTACAAACTTAAAATAGAAGACTTCAAGTTGTCTTCGGAAGAAAATTATATCTTCAAATCAAATAACTACTTATAAGAAATTTACCTTCAAAAGAAATTCTGAGATATCTTCAGAAGCTTAAATATGCTTCTAAGTACTTACATGTATATGAAGGACAATCTTCTTTCGAAAGCAGATTTCACGTTGTCTTCGGAAGAAAATTATGTCTTCAAGTCAAATAACAACTTATAAGAAATTTACATTCGGAAGAAATTCTGAGATATCTTCCGAAGCTTAAATGCTTCTAAGTACTTACATGTATTTGAAGGAAAATTTTCTTCCGAAAGCAATTAAGTCTCAAAAGATTTTGAGAAAGTCATTTCAACTCTTAAGCATGAACATACAACTACAGGATTCAGATAAAAAATCTCATCACTAAGTTAACTGAATGCCAGGCTGAGCTTGTGATCAGCAAAGCTAGAGCAGAAGTGTTCTTGAAGAAGAGACCTTCAAGAACATGATATTCTCATCCTTGCATGCAAAAATTTATTATCAGAATAAGCAGGGACTGGGATCTACTGAGATAGCTCCTCCATACACTTTATTGTTTGTAAGATCTTCAAGGTGTGGAACTTGTGAAGATGAGCTTCCCCCTCATAGACCCAATTGATAAAGAGGATGAAAAGGAGATAGTGAAGGATGATTCTGAGAAGAGTAAATAAGAACATCCTAGAAAGGGTCTCTATTCTTCTGAGGAGAGAAAAGAATCTAGGATGACCAAGTCTAAGAGGAAGAACTTGATCAGGAAAGCAAAGAGAAAATAAAAAAAGGCTCAAGGGATCAAGGCTACTTTCAACTCTAAGTATAAACAAGTGTTTATCTCTGCAGGATTTGTAGTGGTGAAGGCTGAAGACTCAACTATGAACTCTAGTACCAAGAGTTCTAGTTCATGTCCAACTCATCCCAGCAAAGAGAAGAAGGCTGATCAGCTGTGCACCACTGATACACAGCCTGAACCATCTAGTTCCAAGAGCAAGCCTCACCCTAAGAAGCTTGCTGCACCATCTGTGAAGATAAAGATGGAGGTGGAAAGTTATCAAGTTCAATCTTTCTCTCAAAAGAAGACAAGTGTAAACTTGCCTTCGGAAGAAATTTGGTCTCGGAAGAAAGGAATGCTTCCGAAGTACTGAAGCCTGCTGTAGTGAAAGCAAGATCTTCCGAAGGTCCAGTCTCCAAAACTTTTGAAGTTTGTCAAAAACATCCGAAGTGTTGAATGTCAAGTCTAATCTTCCAAAGTTGGTGTGGAAGATAAAGAAAGACCAAGTGACTGAAAGTTCTTCATCAACAACAGCTAGTGATCCCCAAAGCTTGAACATAGGATCACTTACTGTTATATTGTCTTCAAATCACTTTGATAAGCCCAAGACCAAGGCTTGGGTTTTCCAAATGGGACAAATAAAGCCCGGCATCTTCAAGATTATGAGGAAGCCAACTGCTGGCTTCTCAGGGGTAGAAACAGCCCTTGTCCTAAAAATGTTAGAGCTCATTGCTCAAGGTGACAACCTAGTAGCACCAGCTAGTGTTGAACCCACACCTTCTACTTCCCAACCACCAATACAACCAACAATAACCATCACCTACCAAAGAAAATCCAAACGAACCCCTGCTCATGCTACTCAGTTTGTGTAGGCCCCTATATCATCACCCATACAAGAGGAAGTGGACACTGAAGCTCCCACTTCTCTTGAGGAGCAAACCACTCCCATCTCACCAATGATCAGTGCTGAGGTCAGCCTGATGAGCTCACAACCCCCACAGCCTTAAGCCTTCACTCAGAGTCTCAAAACTCTAGTGAACAACCTTCAGGGGATAGTTACCATCCCTAGCCTCTTGATCTAAACCAACCAATCTCAAACCTTGAATTCTATGATGATGAAGACATGGGATTTAGTAAGTATCATGAGTCTCTCTTCTCAACCCCTGCTCAAGGAGAGATGAGTACTCCTGTTTCTCCCATGTCTAGCCCATATTATCCACCTACTACTGAGGTGAATCTCCCTGAACCTGTTCAGGAGGTCCATATGGAAGAGGCTCTCAATTCAATAAGTGACTACATCATTAAGACCTCAACCATGGCAACCCAGCCCATTGACACTTCACTTGAAGCTATCATGGTGCAGGGGAAATCCAGAAGCCAAGAACAAAGTGCTGGTGATGAGGAAGAAGACCTTGGTCCTATTCTCTCATCCCCGCATGATTCTTTTGATGAAGATGAGGGGAGTATGAAACTAAAGGTGCAAAAACTGACAAAAATATGCACCTATTTAGTCTCAAAGATAAGACACCTGGAATCTCAAGTGACTGTCTTACAAAGGAAGGTCAATGACCAGCAACTTAAGATCACCGGTCTCAAGGGCAAGTTAGCTGAGAGACCACTCAGGAGAACTCAACCAGGTCCATATGAACCTGTGGATATGATAGACACAACCCCAAGCTCACTTATGCAAGAAGGTGATGCTACCAAAAAAAGAGAGAAAGTCCAAACAATCACAGAACCTGGGAGTTATTCACAGAGTATGGACTTTGAGGATTCACCACCCTCACTTGCAATGGTCCATACTCAGCATCCTCCTCAAGTCTACATGAATGTGGACTCACTTGCCAAGTCTACATGGATGTGGACTCACTCATACAAAGTTTGTTTGAGGAGGGTACTCCCAGAGCTATGCCTACCCCATCTCCTCACTCTGAGAATCCAATTATGGGATGGAGGTATGACACTGATAGAAGAGCTTTAGTCATCTCTAGATCTCAGGGTCAACTAGAAATTTTCAACTTTTTCAACCTGAGCTTCTATGAGAGAATCCATCTGATTGATCTTCCACTTGTCAACCCAAGTCAAAATAGACAAGCTGCAAGATTAGCAGATAGGATTCAAGAAAGAGTCTTTAAAGAATATAAGCTGAGGTCAAGACTATATAGACAGAGGCTAGCAGGTAAGACTTTTAGTCAACTGGATGTTGAGGTGGACCCTAAGATTAGCTTCAAAGGGGAAGCCTTGACTGAAGGCCCAGAAGTTAAACCTGTGAACCTTGAGATAGGAACTTCTTCAGCCCCCATTACCCTCAGTGTGGCACCAGTTGGTGAAGGTGCTTCACAACCTCTCTCTGGCTAGAGCTTGATTGCTGAATCAAGCAGTGAAGGCCAAAGTCACCAAGGCCTGTGAGTGACAAAGGGAAAAGAAAACTGACTTCTGAGGAGATTAAGGAGGAGGAAAGAGAGAGAAAGAGGAAGCTAAGGGGAGAAAGTTTAAGAGGATCTCCAGGCTTCATGGAAGCTGCCATCAAGGCTGCCCCCAGGCCAAATACCCAGGATGATGAGTTGAGAGCAGCCAGGATAAACAACTTAGGGACCAGAAACTACAATGTAGATGAACTACTCTCTCTCCCCTTAGATGAACTAAATGAACTGGCTGACAAGGAATTCTCCAAGGAGAGGAAGGAGGTAGAGGATGAAGTATTGCTCCTTAAGAACAAGAAAGAAAGGAGATAGAAAAGGCTCTACAAGCATGCTCCTACCCTCTCCCTAGTTCAACAAAGTCAAGAGTCATCATCCAAAAAAAGCCAAAAGAAGTCTGCTGACAGACAAAGAATGATGAGCTTCTTGAAGCTGTACGGAGTTTTCGGAAGGAGGATTGGTCCAATGTCTCTATCCACTATGGATGAGCACATTAGAGTGATCAAGCAGAAGATTAAAATAGGAGAGCTTGTTGACTTGCATTCTCTACCAAGTCCAGCTCAACCTGAGGTTTTCAAGGTTGCTGAGACAACACAACCTAGACCTAGGGCTGAATCTCAGCTAACTTCATCTTCTGATCCATATCAGGGTCCTTTTCACTCTCTTTCTGAACCTATGAGAGAAAAGAACCCAACTAAAAGAGACACAATAGAACAACCTGGTGCTAAAGACCAGTCCTCTCAGTTAAAGACTTCAAAGAAGAGGAAAAGGATGACCAAGAAGAGTGTTTCCAAGAAGAAGACCTAGGCATCCACCTCTACATCTCAGGATGAGTCGGAGCATCCTGAGATAGTGCAAGAAGAGGCTGCTCAACCAACTCCAACTCAAAGAGGAGCCTCTTGCAACTGGAAGACCCATCTTATTCTGGACTTTTGCTGCTAATCCAGACAGGTGGTATGTCATCAGAGATCAAGAAGGTCAAGATGTCTATTTCTGGCAAGACATACTTGATCTTTCTCTACATGATCTTCATGACATGAGAAGATATTATGAGAGTCTGAGGGACCCTGACCAAATGATGATGAAAGGTATGGTCTTGATCCTAATGAGGACTGCCAACATGTAAATAACTTCTCTGTTTTGGTAGCATCAACCTAGAGGGAGTTTGTAAGGTTATATTAGAAGGCTGATGCAACCAAAGAAGCCAAAACAACCAAGGAGCTTCCTACATGCATGCACTGATGTACAAGGTAGATGTTACTTCGAAAGTTTTACACTCTCCACAGAAATTATTCTAAGTGTAAAATCTTCCGAAGCCAAAGACCAAATCTTCCGAAGCCAAAGATGAAGTCTTTCGAAGCTTCAAAGACAAAGTCTTCGAAGCCAATGTTGTGAAGACTGATTTCTTTCGAAAGACAGAGAGGACATGCTTTCTCTGATTTACTTTTACATAAAGCTGACTTACTTTCTGCTGCAACTCTGAAGACTTACCAACTTATATAAATTGGTGAAAAAGTCCATGCTTTAGTAAACTGTAGATTATGGTCTTGAGTCTGTAACTTTCTACTTTGTACCTTTTATCATTTTATAATATATTAGGATGTGAGCTATGACATGTTACAGTCACTAGTCAAAAGGCAATCTGCCTTTTGACTTTACATTGACCTTGTTGTATAGATTAGTGTTTCTAGTTGGCTTTCATAGTATGGACGACTGTAGGATGTAGTATAAAGTATCTCATATTCTTGTATTTCTTTTCATGCTTTGTAACACTTGTAATAGAACTTGAGAGCAATATACAGCATTCTTGAAAATCTTATTAGTCTGTTTTTGTTCTTAGTTATGTTTCAGTTACTTGTGTTCTTAGTATTATTTATATAAACCCGGTTCCCTATTTGATCTATTAAGTGTTCTAAAACTCTCTTCATTATGAGACTGATTGTATTGACCATTCCTTAACCGGCCCTGCAAAACATAATTGAAATTGGAATTTATAATACGAAATTTTTTTAAAACGGTTTGTTTTGAAAGAAATGTTTAGTTTTTTAAACAAAGAAAATTTTAAAAGTTGATATCATTGTTTTATTACTTATAATAATTATTTATACGTAATTTCAATTATATATTATCTTAAAATATAATAATATAATCAATAAATTTATATTTTATTTATTTAACTCATGTAATACACAGTTTAGTAAATCTAGTAACTTATAAATTAGTAACAAGCAATATACCTTAGTCTTTTAGCAAGTAACACTATTTTGAGAGTACTTGAATCTATTTTTGAACCGTATATCTTAGTAACTCGTCTAATCAATATCACCCGTACATTGTAAGTCTGTAGAATAAATCAACAAGTATGTGATATGGTTATATCTAAAGGAAATGATCATTGTTTATAATTGCAAATCAGATTTTTTTTTTTTTGACAATTTCAATGCTTTATAATGGTCAAAGAATTTGATATTTTTGCCAATGCAACACTTATATTACTTTTCTAAAAACATAACTAAGCTAACTCCAGGTCGCTATTTAAGCCCGAGGGTTTTGATTTAACATTTGTGCCTACGGGTCAGTAACATGCATAGTCTCGAAGATCTTAGGTCATTTGAATCAAAATGTTCACTGTGTGCGCATGTATAGGAGTTGGAGTAAAAATAATTAGATAAACATGCCAAGCATTGTCTCATTCCTTATCAATTGCACTAAGGTTTGTTCACCAAGTTTTACTTATTTTTTTGTTTCAAGTCACGTATCAAACTCAATGATTTATGCATTGATATCCTATTTATTTTAATTACATTCTAGGGACATCTTAACTGGTTGCGAAGCTCTGAACAAGAAGAATGCAAATTCACAAATTATTAATTATATAAATCATATATAAATATAATCTTTTGTGTCTAAATTTAGTAAATATCATGTTTTCGTCTATTTTTTCAACAGATAATACTAATTCAATGGTACCACACTTGCCACCACGAGCTTAAACTTTTGATATAAAAGGATATGCGCATTAATACATAAAAAAAATACACATTTCAAAAATGAAAGGTTAAATCAATATTAAAAGCATCAATACAACGATATTACTATGTATTAGGTTACATCACTACTATAAAGAAACATAGACATGTCACTCCAAACGTAGTATGGTATTTTGGAAAATTGGGCTCATGATCAAGAAAGAAGTATGGTGAGATTTATAAAAACATGCTATACAACTCCAAGGAACCTAGTTTGGTATATGAAACCAGGTATATATGTAAACATTCGTAACTTAGCTTTAACCTACTTTATGACATGTATAATTGTTTCATTTCCGTCAATTAATTTTAACCATGTGTGAATACTTCTAAACATTGAAACAATGCCGAAACTTGAGTGATTTTTAAAGTGAAAATGTTTAGTGTCCTTTGTTGAATGAGATATAAAGTTGATTAATATTACATGATATATCCTCATACATGCATACATATGTATATATACATACACATACATACATACGTACTTTCTTTGTTTCAACTATAACAAACTACTTGTTTAATTTTTTATTCTAACTTTGTTTGATATGTATACATTATCCTGAGCTTGTAATACTTGAACTAATGTGTTTTTATATCTTTTTTTGCTATTAAAAGTATACTACATTATGTGTGTGTGTGTTGGGGTTTGGAAAACACACATTAGTTGTAGTTTGTTCTTTAACACACTGATCATTGTAATAATTGTTGGTATTGTACGTTTCACCTTATCACTCATTGTAGGATCTTAGTCTCACAAGAAATGTCCTTATGATAATAGATGAGTTATAAATGCTTTAAGTAAATGGTTTTATTTCCATCTAAAATTTCTTTTTGACCCTCTTAATACTTGCAATTCTACTATTTCTTAATTAATATGATAATGAGATAGACATTAAACCTCAAATTATGTATAAGAAGGGACAAGAAGAGTCTAATCATGCAAAATGTATTGTTTTTTAAGGATAGGAGTTTCTGTAAAGTTGGTAGAAAGTCTTTATCCATCTTCATTAATAGGATCTCCAAAGTCTCCATCCAGTTAAATCTGAAAATAAGATTTAAAAGTCAAATTGAACAGCGACAACGTGATACTCATGTCATATGCTAACATAAAAAAGTGAACCATGGTGAACATGTCAACATAGGCTTGTGCTCAAAGTGTTATTATCATTAGACCCTTCACCATACTACTAGAAAAACTACAATAGATGACGCTTAATGCGCGTTATATTTGGGGTCAGATGAAAGATGACACGCATACGCGCGTCATATATATATGACGGGAAAAAGATGACGCTCATCTTATGACGGTCGGTAGATGACGTGTAATGCGTGTCAAGGAAGGGATAGTCATAAATAAAAGATGACGAGCGTGCGCGTATCATCTTTATGAATTTTATGACTCGTTAAACATGATACGCAATGCCCGTCATAACTTTAGCTGCTTTATAAAATATATGTTTTTGATTATAAATTTACCTGCTTTTTTTTATAAAATTATAAATCAATAATTGTCAAATAACAGCTAAACAAAATTCATTTAATTAAATAATAGTAAAAATTACAAAGTTGTTCCAGCTTCACTTGCAAATACATAAAGCTTTAAATTCATTTAATTGTCTAATAATGTAGTCCTACTAATAAATAAAATTTGAAACATAACGCGACCACTTTTCGCGAATTGCATCCAAATCAGCGTCGGTGTATTCAGCTTTACCTCCTCTAACCTAGGAAAAAACCAATATCATCAAATTAAACTTGTGAATTTGGACCATCCAAATTAATGAACTAACAACCTAACCTCTATTCCATAACATCTAACAAAATCAAGCAAATTTTCAAGTCCCACATATTAAACAAAATTCAACTACTTAGTCACCAAAATCAATCAAATTAAATAAAAATCAACTACTCATAAACTCTAGATTATATATTTCTAGACAGTCATATATGTATCACTTAAAAAGCAACAATAGTAAATATATAGTAGGATGGTTTACTTCCATTGTTATTGACTAGTATTTCAAGCCATTCATCAACTACTTCTTTCATGAACTTTAGCACGTAGTAACCACATTCAATACTTCCTGGCTAATATGAGCACTACAATATCATATTTTTATGATCAGATTATTAATGAAGTTAATTAAAAGTGCAATTTTTGAATAAGAATTAATTGCTCACTATAGAATTGACCCATTTGAGTTTAGTCCGCCTCTTGCTGGATCCACTTTGTACAACATATAAGCTCATTGCCCTAAAACAAAGTTGATTAATTAAAAAATATAAAAGAATATAACATAAAGTTTTAATAATTTGTATTACTTACGCATCAATGGTTTGTTTCAACAACGAATTAATAGTGCTAACCCTTAGAGAATCAAGATAATAGCAAGTGAATGTCTTCATGTCTAGCACAACCAACACCCAATGTTTTCTACAAAAACCAATAACCAAATTAAGTCAAACAACTTATTTACTACGGTGGTGGATCTGACTAGTTTGAACTCATAAACTTGTGAATTTGACTAGTTTGACAAATTTTGACCACCAATTACCAGAATTTATCAATACTTCTACTTAATAGTTATGATACTTTACTTTTGAAAAACTCATACATAGTCAGTCATATATGCATATATATCAAAAAAAAAATAAACAATGGTAAACATATAGTAGGATGGTATAAGCTTTTTTGTAATATGGATAACACTTTCATATTCTTGGTCTAAGGATGATGTTCCCATATATTATAACAATGGTTTACACTATGCAACTCACGACAACATAACATCAGCTTGCATGTCAAGTAATGAGTTTAAAGCATACAATTTGGAGCTTCATTTGTTTGAAGGGACCAACGTATGCACCACTAACATTGCAAGGAAGGCAATACAACATGGCCTAATTCTACGAGGAGCTCATATCTTAAAGGCACCAGCTAGGGTTGTTGAACTTGATCAAAAGGAGTCAGAAAAGGAAGAGCCTGGTTAATCAGGACTATATACGGAGCAGGATAGACCTTTTGCTGATCTTGATCAGAGGGGATGAGACTTTTTGAACTACTTTTATCACATAGATCCGCTGATGGGTCATTCCCTAGCAGCCCACATCAAATGGCAACTATGATAGCGAAGTATGAATATTTGATCCATGATTAGATTAAATAGTCTACCTATCCACATTTGAGCAATAGTAGATATTATGCATCTATATGTCCTTATTTCTATCACCCACGCATCAATAGTATAAGGATCTAAAGAGATCCTATGCGGGATCTAGTTAGACACATGACACCGATCATTCACCTAACTTCACTTAATGAAATCATGGGGTTTATTGATGCTTAATTTTGAGATATTGACGCTTAAGGTCGTATGACATGTGTTCATTGAGGTGAGCCGATGCTCTATAATCGTTTTTAAAATTTAGCAGCTGAATACGTACTTAATTAATTGAGTAAATTAGTTTATTGAATGTTGTTATAATAGTTGTGAAATTTTAACAAATCACTAAGCATGGTTAGCATATTATAAAGCTTGGGGCATATTTTAAGACTTGTTTATTTAAAGGCTCTAGTGGAACCTTACTTTGGTGAATTTATAATTTGTTAAGTTTATATTGATATTTGTTTGTGTTTAAACTTATCTTGTATCAATTCCTTCGTTTATTTATATACGGTGACCCTTGTATAAAAATTTTAACTTTCTATCGCAAAAGTAGTGATATCAATCGGACTAATTGAGGGCATAATTTCTAGCAGCACTGCTCGTATGCACTAGCCTGCTGATCACCGTCCCTAATTTTCTAATGTTATTGCTTTACCTACTTCCATATGAATTTCAAGGCACTTAGCAGTTTCAATGTCATAATAATTCTAGTCTATTATTTAAAAATATATTAATTAAAACCCTGTTAGTTTAAGATGTTATTTGTCAAACTTAAACAACATTATCACAAAATTAGTAAATAAACAAATAAAACAATAGTGTTGAGTACAAGAGAGGGCGTTGAAGAACAGCGACTGCGTCCCCCCTCCCCCCTAATTATATCATCAATTACTATCAACCTAAACATTTCATACATACACACACATACATACATATATATATACACACACGTATATAATATTACAAAAGTAATGTGTCTATTTCTCTCTCTATCGACAAGAACACTCACTACTGCAAGTGAGAGAGAGAGGGAGAGAGAATTTCAAGAACTGAGAAAACGATATCTTACAAGTTTGCTTCCTCTCTCTCTTTTTCACAACAACATAAGAGGTTAGTTCAGTTTAGTATACTATTCATGCTTTCCAATTCATATAAAATGTGTAGATTATTATTATTATTATTATTTAAATTTGACAAAGGGTATCAAGAAACACCCATTTGATGCTTTCTGTTTTACCCCCTTTTTTGTCTTTAATCTCCATCATTCTCAATCTATGTCGAAAATAGGGTCTGTAATCGGAAGAAGATGACACCCATGTACAAGAACATCGCAGATGTATTATGGAAGTAGCAACTTCAACAGCACATGTGATATCAATCATAAAGCTACTACCTTTAAGCTGTATTCTAACCTATGTCACAAGATTACATCTTCAATTTCTCAAATGGGTTCGAGAGATCATCGTCAACACAGGCTCAAGATCAGATCTCAAGGGATAAGCTGAAGCTGCAAGGGTTTGATCCTCCACCACCGTCACTGGTGGGGTTAGACGATCATATGGCTGAGGCTCACGGTGGTTTACCGGCGGTTTACGACCACACCGGAGCCGGGATGTTATCGGAGATGTTCAATTTCGCCACCGGTGCATCGAATTCCAACCCTATCTCCGGTTCTGAACTGGTGGTGAACCAGATGAACTACCAACAACACCACCGTAATCCGCGGTCTACCGCCGGAGATAACTGGTATGGTAACACAGCTAACCAATCCATGCAGCTTTTCTTAACAAACCCTTCATCTGTATCACCATCTTCACACCACCACAATGATCCATCGTCTTCTTCAACCCTACACATGCTACTACCGAACACCGTCGCATCTGCCAATTCTACCCTCCACCATCAGCAAAGCTTCAGCAGTACAACCGATGCCGAACAAGGGCATTTTGGTCCTTCCACACAATTCACATGGGTTCCTCACGGTGGTACTGAAAGAGAAGCCATGGGTGGGCTTGAAGGTCTGTCACTTTCATTATCTTCAAGTTTGCAGCATCTTGAAGCAACTAAAGTTGAGGACTTGAGAATCAGAGACGATTCCGCCACCGCCGGAATGATATACTTTAATCAATCCGGCGGTGGCGATGTCTACCGGAGTTTGGGAGGAGGTGGAGTCATGGATCCCACCCACCACCCGATCCATATGGGGTTCGGGTCATCTTCTTTAGGGGTTGTGAAGGTGTTGCGGAATTCAAGGTATGCTAAAGCTGCTCAAGAGTTACTTGAAGAGTTTTGTAGTGTTGGAAGGGGTAAATTCAAGAAGAACAAGTCATCTTTAAAACATAACAATTCTAATCAGAATCCAAGTAACAGCGGCGGTGGCGGTGGTGGTGGTGCATCTTCTTCTTCATCTAAAGATCTCCCTACTTTGTCGTCTGCTGAGAGAATTGAGCATCAAAGACGAAAGGTCAAACTTTCTTCCATGCTTGATGAGGTAAGTTAATAACTCTGTAAGATGTACTGTTACAAACCAAACAGAAGACTTTATCTTGCGTGAAAAAGATCCATTAATCATTTAATTACTTCATACAACCGATTAGAAACAAGTCTCATATTTTATTATGGTCTCATTACACTCTCGCCAGCAAAGTCCGACGACTAGAGATATTTTCTTGAAAAAAGCCGGCCAAAAAATAGGTTTAGTGACGGAATATGCTGAGTTTGTTTACATCCAATTTGCTCTATTTCTTTTATAATTTTGGTGAAATTTATAAGCACATTTAATTTCGATTTGGTAAAACCGTGACAAGCTACTTACATAATTTAATCACCTTGGACTAAATTATTAATAGGGTTCTAGCTTGCTTAGATATTAAATTATCATAAAAAGCTTTCTTTTTTCTTCTTTTGAAACTTCTTATAACCATTAATGCAAACTTGAAAATTTCCACAAATAATAACATAATGTAAACAAGTTCTATTTGGCCTTATTGATAAGAAACAAATTACCAATTTAAAACACAAAAACCTTGTTGGTGCCCATTGTCATCAACAGGGATTATTTGTCATAGTCAACATGTAACAACTTTTGATTGGATTACTTGATTAAATATCATGATGTAGGTTGATCGGAGATACAATCACTACTGTGAACAGATGCAAATGGTTGTGAATTCTTTTGATCTAGTGATGGGGTTTGGGGCCGCTGTTCCATACACGGCATTAGCTCAAAAAGCTATGTCGCGTCATTTTAGGTGTTTAAAAGACGTGATAGCAAACCAGTTGAAGCATAGTTGTGAATTATTAGGGGAGAAAAACCCAAGTTCTTCTGGGGTCACAAAAGGTGAGACACCTAGGCTTAAGTTGTTGGAACAAAGCCTCAGACAACAAAGGGCGTTCCATCAGGGCATGATGGAACAAGAAGCTTGGAGGCCTCAACGAGGCTTGCCCGAACGTTCTGTCAACATTTTAAGAGCTTGGCTTTTCGAGCATTTTCTACACCCGTAAGTCTTCTAACAATTTTTTATTCCTTTCATATCAACAAAATTCTTTAGATCATGCACATTGTAAAACATATGAATATATGTTGAAATGGTTCCCAGGTATCCAAGTGATGCTGATAAACATTTGTTGGCTCGACAAACTGGACTGTCTAGAAATCAGGTATGTTATCTCAATTTATCACTGTCGTGCATGCATATATAGAAGGGAAAGTAATGTCATTATTAGTATGTTAATCCATCATTAAATCAGGTTCTTCAATATTTTGTTCCTTTTTGTAGCAGAGATATCAGCTTCTTTTTAGTGATTAAAAAGTTATAATTTTGGTTTTAAATATTGTTCTTAAGTTTACTACATTAGAAAATATGGATACAAGTTAAATGACAAAGATATGAGGCAATAAATATTTTTATTTTATATAAAATACAAAAGTGAGTTAATAACGCCAAACAAAATTATTAAAAAATAATTCATCTACTGGTATATCTTAACCAAATATGTGCTATTAAAAATGAATTCTTTTTTACTTTTATCATAATTATTAATGTAATAATAACTATAATAATGATATATATAATTCTTATGATTCATTTAGTATTCTTATTTATTTACCATAATCTATTATCGTTATGAGATATTGTAGTAATTGAACATTTCATTATTTTTCTTAATACAAATGACACAATCTAAAATTGCCCCAAATTCCTATGAAGCCTCTAAATTACAATTCAGAATTATTCACTACTATAACACTGCTTATTTTCCAACAAAATGGATTTTGTCGCAAAATCAACATGTATTTAAAAAGTTTAGCAAATAATCTACGTCACATTTTAATATATAAAGAGTACTAGCTAGTAGCAATACTCATAGTACGTAATAAGATTAATCAGTCCCCATTGAGCAAGTCATTATTTTAAAACAAACTTAACTTACGCACAACGGTAGTTTTTGTGTGATAATTAAAAATTAAATAATGCATTTTCTTTGTTTAAGAAAATGCAGTTGTTATTATGAATTTGAATTCGTTAAAAACTGTAATAATTAATTTCAGTCTTAATATATATTTCGGATGACCATTCGTCCATTCATTACTTGAAATGCAATTTATAGCCAACTAACTAAAGTTAAGGGGTCAAAATCCACTGTCGCATTTAAGTTTTTGTTAAAACATATTCTAAAAATATGATCAGCAATTTATAAAATGAATTTGCTATGCCGTGAGAAAATTCAACCCAAATTTCCCTCCAAAAGATATATATTGTATTCTTCTGATAAAAGTATATATAGATTGTATGGTAAAATTAAAGAAAAAGCCTAAACAGTTATTTTCCTATTGTTATCATAAAGTATTTTCATACTTATACCTATTACATACGTAATACATTTGTCGTATATGGAGTGTTACTCATGCATTAGATTTTACGTCTGATAATTGTCCAGCAACTTTAAAAGATACATGAATTAATTATTTTATATGTTTCTAAATTTTCATATCCTTAAAAGTTGATCTTTCATTTGCCAAAGTTTTAATGATATATGAATCATGTTAGATTATAAGTCTCTCTGATCTGTCTTTCCTTGGTTAAAAATACATTAATCTATTTTGTTTTACTGTTATCTAACTATAAGTAATTTTTTAACAAATAAATGCACAACTATAAAATAATATTGTAATAATGTATATAAATAAATCACAAACCTATAAAAGTATTATTATGTTTTCTCATAATTATATACAATCATATGAACAATAAAATAAAAAATTAGGCTTGTGTTGGTAGCAAAAATAGAGATGTTGTTGCACCAGTGAAAAAGACAATGCATCTTATTAGAGGATCATATTGAGACAAGACGTGTGATTTTATTTTATAGCTTAGACTTTTAGGTAATTGTGTACATCAAAGATAACCACTGTTTTATAGAAAAGTGAATCACACAGATTTAATTGTTTTTTTTTTTTTGAACGGCCACATAGATTTAATTTTTAGAAAGGTGAATCACACGTATTTAATTTACTACTCCTAAACACTTATTTATGCTGCTGTGTAAGTACATTAAATTATAATTTAATTTATATTAGGATTTGATTTTGAATTTTCTTTTACAATAGTTTTTAACTATTACCATTAAATTCGTCAAATGAGAATAATTATAATAAGTGTGAGGTTATTCTATAAAGTGTATTTTTACTACAAAGTGTGAGAATACACAATGAGGTTAAAAAAGTCACAAAAAAATTATATCTCAATCTAGATCGAATTTTAAAAAAGTACTTCGGAGTTTCTGTTCCTCTCGTCGTCCTCTTTCAGAAAAAATAAAAAAAATAAAAAAAATTTCATTATGTCTTTTATGACACAATGACATCATTATGTCTTTCATAATGACACAATGACGTCATTGTGTCTTTCATAATGACACAATGACGTCATTGTATTTCATGAATGACACAATAAAAAAACGTTAATTTTTTTATTTTTCGTTTATGTTTTTCTTAGTGAGAATGACTAGGGGAACAAAAGCTCGGAATTACTTTTTTGAAATTCGATTTCGATTATGAGATATAATTTTTTTGCGGCTTTTTTTGACTCATTTTGTCTTCTCACACTTTGTAGCAAAATTACACTTTGTTTTTGAACCTTTTTCTTATAATAATTGGCCAATGTTTTCTTTGCTTTCTCCCACTTCTTTCCTCTTCAATCAAGTTCGCATTAGCTTATAAAACTTTTATGTATATGTATTCTCTAAAGTTTCAACCTCAAGTAATCTTCATATAAGTGTGATATTAATCAAGCACTTTTTTCTTTTAGCTAGAGTTTAATAAATTTAAATCATTTACAAGCACCTGTATAGTTATCTTTCTTTATAACTACATATGATATGCATATATAGGTTTAACTAAAAAAGTTGTTTTCGGGGGTTATCCTTATCTTTAACAGTTTTAAACATCAACTTATAACTTTATAATCATTCCAATTCAACCCAAAAAATTACATTTCTTCTACCAAATACGATGTGACATACCACCTAGCAAAATATTTTAATTGGTACTAACCATCTTATTTTAAAAGATACCATGTTGCATTAAACTAGGATTATATATAAGTTCATTTTATTAATTAGTATAATATATCATACATATTTGTTAACATTAATTAATCAAATTTTCGAACACACTTGCCATTGTTAATATGCTGATATTATTAAATGATTGTCTTAGAAATATAATTAAAATTTGAAAAATGAAGTTGAACTATATGAAACTCTACTTACGGTCAAGATAACCAACCAAATTTAAAAGAAATTCATGATATGAAAACTATATGCTTAAAGGTTATTCTTTCTAATGTAAAATTGTGCTATAATATATCAGGTTCATTACTTTTCAGAAGTAATTAACTAGTTAAAGCATGTTTTTAGAACGAAATCGGTTGATTTGGATCGAGAACCAACCACATAACCAAACACCAGTTAAGTTGAATCCAACAAAACAGGTCGTACCCGGTGAACCGACGGAGGGTTTGGATTGATTTTAAAATGTATTTTTACCTTTGGAAATCTTATTCTTAATTTATTAACTACGTACTTAAAACTTCATATTTTATTACCATTCTAAATGCAAATAAGAGATAAAGTAGTTTAATAATATATTTTAAATTGGTTATATGTGTGTATTTAGTTATTACACTAAATATGATGTTATTTGATTTTTGAAATCGGTTGCACTGGTCTTATTAGTAGACTGATAAAGCCGTTAGTTCGTGAAAGCATTGCTTAAATCTAAACGCTCTTAGATCAAACTTCACACTTACAATTGGTAGCAAACAATAATTTGAAAATTGAAAAGCGTTTTCGTTTACAATTAAGTATGGATATCACAATAATCGAGTTGGAGTTATTAGTGTGGGGATTAAAATTTTCTTTTATGTAAGTACAGAAATGCAATTTTGCTTGTTACACTTTTTGGCATGAGATATAGATTAACTTTATCGAGTTACATTTGTTCATTTATGTATATTAACAAACTCTATACACTTTTATGCGTGATTATGCCTGAAAAAGTTCATAGAGTTTGGTTTATTTGTTAACAAGTATATATGTGCATACTCATACATACATAAGTATATATGCACGCACAATATATGTACAAGCATTGATGGTGGTAAGATTAACATGGTAGATAGAATTAAAATTATAAATTAAGCAACCTTGTCTTTATCATGAAGTCAGATGAAAATGACTGTTGAAAAGCAGAAGTCTTTGTCAATGAACAGTTTATGATGACAATATATATGTCGACTTCACCTTGGCTTTTAACCTTCTGTTAATATCTCTTCGATCGGTGTACATGTACTACTTGTTTTTTCTTGTGTTTGTATTCCCAAAACTCTTTCATATATTGAGCATTTACTATATATTAGATCCAATTAGTTTCCTTAAAAAAATGCACGATAAAACTGTGTTTTCAGCTGAATTGGCTGGACACCACACTGGACCTTCTATATGCGGGAGCTTCGTGAACTAGATCTGCCCTTTACTAAATCCATAGTTTTAAACAGTTTAGGATATTGCTTGTCTATTTGATCAACCATAATTTTGCTCATCTAATGTTAGAAATATGTATTCTATGAAGTCCTAGAACTAGTTGGACCATAGGTTAGACATCAAACGTTAAATAGCTTCTTAAGTCATGAATAGTGAATTGATAACGCAAGGGCACATGAACTTGACCACATGTTTTACAATTTTATTATTAATTAATAATAAATATATAACCTAGTTAAAGAATCTTGCCATCCTAAGTTTAATGCTAGCTTGATCTTAACTACCTAAGGTATTTGGGTCTATCTACTCATATTGGGGTGTTGAAAGTGTTATTTCTCTTAAGAGATCGATAGTTCAACACTACAACAAATAGAATATTTTTGATTGTCAAAAACGTCAATTGGCCATTTGCAACTGCCAAATGCAATGGCTTCATCGCAAATCCGTCATTGAATCATGAGTCTACAAGCTAAAAAACTACTTATTCTCTAGCAGTACGAATCTTTGTTGAGATTAACTCATAAAGGGGTAGAAATTTAGGGTGTTTGCTAGGCTGTTATTTAAAAGGTATTTGATCCTTTAGTTATGTTTAAACTCACTGAGGATTAGAATTAAAGAACAGAAAGAACCATGTGCAAATGTTTGTGCTAAGCATGTATACTCTCTGTTACTTTTACACGTTCCACTCATTTAAGTGTTAATTACTTTTACTTGTTTCACTCATTTAAGTTATGACACTAGTTATATTCCCATGCGTGCATGGTTTAAAACAGTTATATCAACATGTTGTAGGGAATATACTAAAAATTAGAGGGTATGTTTAGTTTCTCTCATCTACGTTGTTTTCAGAATCGATATGACTGGCTTGTCAGACCGGTAATTGGACTGGGAACCGGTTCAGTTATACCTATTTGGGCTGTTTTAAGTTGAACCGGCCGTTTACCAGTTGGATCGGTGAACCGGTTGATCGAACCGGATCGGATTTTAAATATTATTTTATAAATTTAAATTCTTGTTTTAGTTAATTTATTATTCAAAAATTCATATTGTATATATTTATTTATATTTTTAATAAAAATGCAAACATCAAAATACATTTTTTATATTTTGTTATAAATTAGATACTTAATTTTAGCTAGTTTTCTATTATATATGATATTGTCTGATTCTTAATAAATCTGACTAAAACACTTTGAACAGCCAAACTAGTGAACCGATAAGATTTCCAATCCGGTTTTAAAAACATTTTTCATCTATAA
Organism: Flaveria sonorensis; assembly: GCA_025506505.1. NCBI lineage: Eukaryota > Viridiplantae > Streptophyta > Magnoliopsida > Asterales > Asteraceae > Flaveria > Flaveria sonorensis. The sequence goes on from CM046437.1 coordinate 60,998,322, forward strand.
AGCATTTTTTGAAATTAGTATAATCCCTTTTTAAGACTCTTGAAATCAAAATTTTTTATTAGTTCTGTTTACATGTGGCATATTTGGTAAACTTCTTTAAACATAAGCTAATAAAACAAAATTTCAGTATTAAAACAAAACTTAGAACCATTATAAGTTTTTAACATATATCATGATCTTCTTCCTCATGCATATATGTCCTATTCACATCTTATCATAAACATTAATTATTGTCATGTTTGTACGTGTATGTTTGCAGGTCTCAAATTGGTTCATTAATGCAAGGGTCCGGTTGTGGAAACCCATGGTGGAAGAAATGTACCAACAAGAAAGCAAAGAAGAAGGTGACCACAATCAAGATGATCAAGACTTTGATGAAGACACCAACATTAACTACAACAACATACAACACAAAAATGGTCCCTCTTCATCATCATCTTCCTCTGCCGCGGCGCAAACTCCGATGCCGCCACCAGCCACCACCACCACCACACCCACCACTGCAAGATTAAGAGCAAACATCAGTGACCATGAAAACGACCCATCAATGCTTGCAATCAATACACAAAACTGCTTATCAGAAAACCAAGCTACTGTCATCTCCTACAGCTACAACCCTATCAATATCCCCTCAACAACCACCACCACCGTCACCGGAAACACCTCATCTTTTCCGGCGACACATGATCATGCTGACGTCAGCCACCGTGACAGTATGCAGGGTGATGATGGTGCTGACATTGGTTCAACAATGATAAGATTTGGTGCTGCTGCTGGTGACGTGTCACTCACTTTAGGGTTACGTCAAGCCGGAAACCTACCGGAGAAGAGTTCGTTTTCAGTTAGAGAGTTTGGGGGGTGCTAGAATTATTATCGATCTGTCTATAAGTACGTGATAATTCAAAAGTTGAAATAATATTTTTTGGCCATTGTTATACCAAGAAGCTAATAAACTCCTTTACTTTTTTTTATTGTTTTTAGATTGTAGTTATGAAACAAGGTAATTTTACACCATGGTAAAACGTAGTGTGTGTTGATAGATCGAATAAGGTTTTTTTGGGTCTTGTCTAATTGTATAGTATCTACCATGTTTATTTCCTTTTATCACTCATTATTAAATTTCTACTAATGTCTCTATTTACTTCATATGATTTTGAAACGTTTATGAACAGTAAGTGATAGCTGCATATGCGAATGGTTCAAAGTGATTATGCTTATGTTGTAGTGACAAGGCAGTCACTAGTAGTAGACGATGGTCTATACGTGTTTGATCTTGGATTCTCATCAGCCACTCTTTTGCCACGCATGCTTCTCTGTGATAAAAAAAAAACCCTACGATGAATATGTTCTACCTACATTTGTTACTCTTTCTCTCTCATCAAAAGAATTCTTTTTTGTGTGGAGGATGTCGATGAAGAATGACGTTGGTTAGGGTTTATTTGGCCCGATGTAATAGTTTTGATGGTTTTGTTTACGCCATGCTCCTTGAAATGGGGAAACCTCGATCATTGTTACTAGGTTTATGAAACCCTAGGTTGTGGTGGTATGGTGGTGGCGGCAGCTGATGGTCAGAACGCCTTGAGTCGTTGTCAAATCTCTTGCTTGAACGAAAACCTCATCTAATTATAAACATTTGAAAATAGTATTCAGTAAAAGCATTTCCTATGGAACATGTCATTAATACTGATTAGGGTTTATTTGGCCCAATCTTATACCATTGGTGGTTTGGTTGGTTATCGTTGTTGTTGCAACAGAGAAACCTAATATCATCACCAATCGTTGCTGCCAAGTTTAGGGAACCATGGTGGTGATGCTATGATAGCAGTGGCAGCTTGATGGTCAGAATGCGTTGAGTCGTTGTCGAATCTCTTGCTTGAACAGAAACTCCATCTATTCATAAATCTTTGAAAATTGTATTTAGCAGAGGCTTTTTTTTTAAAAGATGACATTAATACTTGTTAAGATTTATATGGCCCAATCTAATACTTTTGGTGGTTTGATTATCGTTGTTGTGGCAACAAACAAACCTAATATTATTACCAATCGTTGTTGCTAGGTTTTGGGAACCCTAGGTGGTGATGGTATGGTAGTGGTGGTGGCATGATGGCGGAATCTTACAATGGATTACTCGATATATTAGCTTAAGAGAAACTTTATCCTATACCATTATTGTTCACTCTTCCTGAGGTTATTGGTTTCTTTTACTGGTTGTTGTTTCCATGTTTGTTGTTTTATCAATTAGGTTATCAATTTTGTGAAACTCTACATTGTCGTAGTGCGGTGGTGGTGGTGTTGTCATGGTTGCAACCGTTATTAACACTTTTTGTTTTTACAAGTTTGTTTCTTTTCCAATTTAGGGTGTCGATATAGTTCTAGAGTTTTACTTTAATCTCATAAAGGTTGATTGCAGGTCCGTATGTATGCTAATCATCTGTTCAATTGGGTGATGTGTATTTTTTAACATGATACATTGTGGCTAGATTGATGAGAGGTTACAAAACCCTAAGGGCTGTTTGATTCGCAGATTATTTTGATGGAATTGAAATTAAAATCAAAACTAAAATTAGAAAGAAATGTTTTGAAAATTATTAATGTGTTTGGTTGGTCAATTTGTAGGTGGAATTGTTATGTTTAAATTTTATAAGGACAATTTTACTTTCCCTTGTTATCTTCAGTTTTCTCCATCATCGCGTCTATCACCGTCTTCCTCTTCATCTTCTTGTTTTTTTCTTACACATGTTATTTAGACAAATAACTTTCTTGTCCCTGTTCGGTCTTCATCAGTGCTATTCGTTGATGCTTCTAGGTTTTTATATGTCGATAATTTTCTAGGTTTGGGGTTTTCTTTCTCGTGCATCAAACCTCCTTTAATATCCTATATTGATGATGACTTTAATGGCTTTCATATCTGCACACATCTATAGAAAAATATGTGGACCAAACCTTTGCATTTTACAAGAAAAAATTGTTTGGATTTTAACTTCTGAAGACTATTAAAATAATTTAAAATTTAAATAAACTGATTTTTTAAACTTAAAAGAGTTTTTTCATATTAAAATTTAAATAATAGTTTTATAACACTGAAATAATATTCAATGGACCAATGTAGTAGTTGTAGCTTATGTTCAAACCAAGTTGTTATAACACACAATATATATTACCAACTTCTACTAATATATATCATTTGATTATGATATGAGAATAAAAGAAAATAATGACTTCGTATCCTAAATTAGAAGTATCTTTGGGGTTTCAAAAATAATACAAAACTTTTTGAGTTTCAGCATAACAAACCGAAAGAAAAAGTTGCTCCAAACTACGTGTTGATCTAACAGAAAGAATTATCTCCAAGAATTAAAAAAATTAAAGCTTTTGAGATGCTATATACCTAGCAATTCAAAAATTGGGTCCAAGGATAAAGAATTAATTTAAGATTACTAAAATCATGAAGAAATATTTGACTTTAAAAACCCGACTACAGTCACTAGTAGTCTACAGCGAGGGTGGCCGATGGCGGTGGGGGAGGGTGGCCGACGGTGACCGGATGGAGGGAGGAGGTAGGCGGCGGTTGGAGTATTGGAGGAGGAGAAAATGGTTTGAGAAGAGGTGAATGTGATTTGGGAAGAAAATGGTTCGAGAAGAGGTATGAAGTTGTGTTTTTGGGTCTCCACCAAGAATAGTTCGCTTAGACGTTTTTTAATGAAATGTCTTGGAAAAACACAGTCTGCATATGGTAATTTTTGCGCGTGGTCTGCACGGCGTCGACATAATAGCCTGCGCATACCTTTTTAGAAAAACAAACACCACCTTAGTTTTTGTATTTTAATGATTAATTCAATCACTAGATCAAGGTGGATGATAATAAATTTTTGATGATTTATTATTTTACCTAGAATCAAGAAAAAGAAACTGATGATTTCACGATAAAGAGGTATCAATGATGATGTTATTGGGCTATTTGAAGACAAATGAGTGTTTAGATATCATGGAGAAAAAACATAGTTAGAAATAATGATGATTAATACCAAAGAACACAAGGATGTACATCCTACTATATTTATGTGTGTGGGTATTTTTGTAAAAATATGTTGAATTCCAATTCCACCGCTTCCAGAACTTCTAGTGTTACGGAGAGAATCGCTAATCTGAGCTACCATGCCAGGAATAACATTCGCAAGCTGTTGTGCAACAAGTGCATCAAGCTCAGCTGTTCAGCATTATTGCGACGAGGAACCATGCTATCAAGGCAATAACATTTGATGAGTTGTGATGTGTAAATAATTTATAAGAAATGGATAATGTGTTTTATAATTTCAGAAACATAAAAAAAAATCAAGGATAGGATGGTTCAAAATCACAATAATATGTTTTGAGTGTAAACGTTCGGTTCACAAACCAAAGCGATTATGTTGACTTATCAAAGTATTAGGTCAACCACAACCTTAATAAAGACACATACCTATAAGCAGACACTCACCCCAAGGGTTCCCAGGTAAGGTAAACAGATCCATCGGTTGATTTGGATTTATATGAATTCATTGCCTAGACAGAACACCCCCGAGATACAGGCATCCAACTCTTCCAGCATTGCATGTGTTCAATTTTGGGACTCAGACTTTGACGGGATCAAAGTCATAAATACAATTCCAAAATTTGAGATTTGAAAATCATTTTGATTTAGGCACAATGCCTTAGAATATGAATTGAAAATTGTGTGTGTATTGATTGTAATCAAAGTATAAGAATAATCATGTGAGGCATATCCAATTGAACCCTATCTAAGCATATAGGATACATGAGAGGACTCATGTGTGAGATACTTAGTTATAGTCTAGATCATTCCATTTCTAATAACCGAATTCTCTATAACCAAGGCTCTGATACCAATCTATCATACCTCAGCTAAAGCGAAAACACCGAGGAGTTATGAAATTGAATCATAACACAAGGATAAAGAATACTAAAGAAATTAATTAATAAAACTGAATAGTTGGTTACATCCACTCCTTGAAACCTAGCATGAGCAAAGCAACGAAGTTAGTTTCCATTACTGAAAACATGCTAAAATATGTCAACTAAAAAGTTGGTGAGAACATAGGTTTATAAATATGCATATAGTAGATAACAATATACAAACCAACAAACAATTTTCAAAATACAAGTAAGTAAACTATTATACATGAGTTCACAACCAACCCTAGTGATCGAATGCCCTCCCGTTTAACCCTGACATAAGAGATCAGACTAATAGTATGCTTGTCTAGTATGCAGTTTCTGAACATCCGGCTCCTTTCAAGTAAAAAAAAAATACGTTGACTTAAAGGACGCTCGGGATTGATTGGCATCATCAACCCGAGTACCGAATGGGCTTGTCAGGCCAATCGATCTATCTACGTACTCTAGTGGCTTCCCCGAAGTTAATGGTAGTGTAGATTTTAGAAAAAGAGGGACTTTATAGTAAAAAGTGTCATAGAATATAGCAACATGTATATCAATTTAGTTTTACTAGTATAAAAAAGTTGTCATTAAGTTTGTAAAATACTAGTTTGACTTTAAAATTTGAATTTCCAGTTTGATATAGAGAGCATGTTTCCACCCTAAAATATAAAGAAAAGGGGGCTATGAACTCATCTTGTAAAGTAGGTGGGTTGATCTTGCAACTTCTAGTAACTTGGAGTGAGAATTGCCCTAAGTAAGTTTATTTAGTTAGTTTATTGTATTTTTTGATAGTTGACGGGTTGTTATTATAAAAGTTCAAAAATGGTTGTCGTATACTAGATATGTGTAATTCCAGAGTAGCACATCCAACAAAAGAATTCCCAGGAAAGAGTTGGTTTGGATTTTCATCACTTAAGTACCCCGTCTTTCCTTAGCCAGAACCTTTTGTTTGTCATATAACTACATACTGGGTGAAACGATTCTAGATGTATACTGGATCAAGTCAAAGGTGTGTTTGATATGTTTATAAAGTATAGGGAACACATTTAAATATAATTTTAGTAAGTTTGGGAATAGATAAGTTGTATAGTATAGGGTTACAATTGAAAATATAAAGAATTTTACTAAAAACATGATTCAAGTTGATGGATAAACATAAGAATATTAAAGATTAGATTTTTATTGTTTAAAATATGTTTACAATACTTATTTTATAATAAAAATCATTGCTTTATATTATATTTATAAAAATATTAAAAAAATTTAAAATTTAGGGTTTTAACAACTTTGGTTAGATTCACGCATTAAACTTGCACGAGCTGTTTGAGGGTCAAATCAATGAGTTAGAAGACTTTATTTATATGGATGGAAAGATAAAACTCTAAATTTTATTTTAAAAAAATAATCATTGAAAAAGAGTTTTTTATGAGGGAGATATGACTATCCGAAGTTGGCCCTATGAATCTGTCAAAATCTGAAAATTTAAGTATGATGTGTTAAGTAAAGTTTTGATGATTTCATGTTTATTTTATGTTTTGATCCATCTTAGATCTATGATTACTATAAAAATATTATTTAATCATAGATCTAAGTTAGTTATATTTGAATTTTGATAGAACAAAATTAAAAATGTATGAACACGAAAAACACGAAGAATACGAAGAACATGAAGAACACTAAAACTTACTTGAGTAGAGAAGCTTCTTGGATGCTCAAGAGAGTTCTATGGGTGATATTTGTTGCTATGAGAGCTCTAGATTTAGATTTTAATATGAAAAATAATGAGAATTAGACCCCTATTTATAGTAAAAAATTTAGGGTTTTAGGTTTCAATTAAGATAGATTTTCTTAATATTTTATTAATAAAAGTCATATATTTTAGTAGGGATAGGGATGAACGATTTTTTATTGATATTTTAGAGTTAAAATAAGTTTTATTAGTTATTTGTTAGATTTAGGATAATTACTAATTAATTATTTATTAGTTTATTAGTTATAATCACTTAAATGATTAAAATAGTAAAATAATATGTATATATATATATATATATATATATATATATATATATATATAATATTGTATATATCTATTTTATTATTATAAGACTTAATTTAATTAACTAAATATCTATCATTTTAACAAAAGTTACATGTATAACCCTAAGGTACACATATGTAAACTTTTGCCTTTATAGTTATATGTGTTTCATTTATGTAGTAATTAGCATTATCTTAGAATTCAATTAATTTTAAAGTAATTCCAAGTTACTATTTCTAGCAAGATCAAATATTTACACATTTTATTATAGAATTACATTAGCAGGTAATAGGATCACACTGAATAATAGTGTATAGAATATAAGATAGTTTCCACAATTAGGTTCTTGAATTCAATTAATGCTTACATTGAAGTACTAAAATTAACAAAGAGTTAAGCATGAAAAAAAACATAGATGTTACAGTCTCCCCTACTTAAGGGAATTTCATCCCGAAATTCAACTAGTAGAGGTCGTGTTAGCTTGGAAGAGGTGTGGGTATTTGAGCTTCATCTGGTCTTCACGTTCCCAGGTGAAAGGACCCCGTTTAGAGATTCATTTGACTTTGATGATGGGAATACGACTCTGCTTTAGCTTCTTGACTTCACGATCCAAGATCTTAACTGGTTCTTCAACAATGTGTAACTTGTCATCGATACGAATCTCGTCCATAGGAATGCTTAAGGTGTCATCGGCAAGACACTTCCTTAAGTTAGATAGATGAAAAGTGTCATGGATAAGACTAAGTTCCTGAGGTAACTTAAGCTTGTAGGCTACGGGACCAATCCTTTCCAGGATCTCGAATGATCCAACGTACCTAGTAGCAAGTTTACCTTTCTTCCCAAATCGAATGACTCCTTTCCTTGGAGAAACCTTGAGTAAAACACGATCTCCTACTTGAAACTCAAGGGGATTTCTTCTATTATCAGCATAGCTTTTCTAACGGTCTTGCGCAACCTTGAGTCTTTCTTGAATCTTCAATACCTTGTCAGTGGTTTCTTAAATCAGTTCAGCACCAGTAATTTGTTTATCTCTGATCTCACTCCAACACATAGGTGAGTGAGATTTTCTTCCGTACAATGCCTCGAATGGTGCACACTTGATGCTGGAATGATAGCTGTTATTATATGAGAATTCAATTAGGGGTAGATGAGTATCCTAACTACCACCAAAGTCAATTATGCAGGCTCTAAGCATATCCTCAAGAGTTTGTATAGTTCTTTCAGTTTGGCCATCGGTTTGAGGGCGATAAGCAGTGCTAAGATCCACACGTGTTCCTAAGGATTTTTGTAATGTTTGCCAAAATCTAGAAGTGAAACAACTGTCTCGGTCCACGATTATGGATAGTAGAACACAATGTTGACTCACAATCTCATTGATATAGATTTTGGCTAACTTCTCCAACTTGAAGTCTTCTTGTATAGGAAGAAAGTGAGCAGACTTTGTCAAGCGATCGACTATGACCCAAATCGAGTCATGCCCACAAGAGGTTTTGGGTAGTTTGGTGATAAAATCCATGAAAATCTGTTCCCATTTCCACTGAGGAATTCCAGGCTGTTGGAGTAATCCCGAGGGTTTTTGATGTTCAGCTTTAACCTTTGAACATGTGAGGCATTTCCCAACATACAAGGCAATGTCTTTCTTCATTTCTGGCCACCAATAATATTCCCTCAGATCTTGATACATCTTATCGGCGCCTGGATGAACTGAATATCATGACTTGTGAGCTTCATTCATGATAAGTTCTTGGAGATGGTTGGATTTAGGAATCCATATTCGTCCCATGAAGTAATGGATTTAATCAGACTTAGATTCTAGCTGATGCTCAGATATACTAGTCAGTTCTTTTTTCAAATCATCTCTGGTAAGGACTTGTTTCTAAGCTTCTAAAATTTGATCATTGAGATTCGTTTGAATAATCATTCCCATTGCACGAGTACGTGAGGTTTTAATTCACTCTTTTCTACTGAGTGCATCGGCTACCACATTGGCTTTACCCGGATGATAGCGGATTTCATAATCATAGTCGTTTAGCAGTTCCACCCAATGTCTCTGTCTCATGTTGAGTTCCTTCTGATCAAATATATGCTGCAAACTCTTGTGATCGGTATAGAAGACACACTTGGTACCGTACAAGTAGTGTCTCCAAATCTTTAAAGCAAATACTATAGTACCTAACTCAAGATCATGAGTAGTGTAGTTCTTTTTGTGATCTTGAGTTTGTCTTGATGCGTAGGCAATGACTTTATCTCGTTGCATAAGCACACAACCTAGGCCTTGGTTCGATGCGACACAATATACAACAAAATCCTCATTGCCGTCTGTGAGGGTTAGGATAGGTGCATTACACAACCTCTGCTTAAGTGTCTGGAAAACGTCTTCTTGCTTTGTCCCCATTCGAAAGGATGGTTTTTATGAGTTAGCCTAGTAAGTGGTAAGGCAATTCTTGAAAAGTTCGAGATAAACCTTCGGTAGTACCTTGCTAGGCCCAAAATGTGCGAACTCTGAAGGGGTCTTTGGTGCATTCCGATTCTTGATTGCTTCAACCTTGGTTGGGTCTACATGAATGCCCTTGTCATTGATCACATGACCTAGAAACTGAACTTCACTTAGCCGAAATTCACATTTTGAGAATGTGGCATATAGTTGCTCTTTCTTTAATAGCTCGAGGATCAGTTTGAGGTGTCGTTCATGATCAACTCTGGTTCAGGAATACATCAAGATGTCATCAATGAAAACAATAACAAATTGATCTAGGTATGGCCGGCAAACATGGTTCATGAGGTCCATGAATACCGCGGGTGCATTGGTTAGTCAAAAGGGCATGACCACAAATTCGTAGTGTCCGTAGCGAGTTCGGAAGGCGGTTTTGAGTATGTCTTCTTCTTGTACCCTGAGTTGATGATAACCTTATCGTAAGTCTATCTTTGAAAACAAGTGGCTCCTTGTA
>CM046437.1:61013245-61040745 GCA_025506505.1 Flaveria sonorensis
TTTATTAAGTATTAAGTTAGTTGTTTGCATCTTTTAAATTAGTTATGTGTTTGTTATATTAATCATTTAAATATGATAATATATTTGAGAGAATAAATTTCATAAATTAAATATTCTTTTATTGTTTAGCCATATTGATCAACAATAAAAATTAGTTACAAAATCAAACGAAATATGATATTATTTGAACCAATTGTAATAATGTTTCAATTTGGTCAAGCATATCACATTTCATTTGATTTTTATAGTAATTCTTATTGTTGTGCATTATGAGCTTTTAGGTTTCGTTAATTCATTCTTATCATCACGAGCTTAGAAATACCCGCCCGAAATTGATTTAGTAATTAATTTCGGGTTGTCCCCATTTTGGGACTGCTTTTTGAATATTTTATCTCATTTAAGACATGAATGTTTATTACATGATTGTTTGTTTAAAAAATTTGGTTATTATTTTCTCTTTGCTCCTCGAGTATATATTTTTATATGTATATACTTGGGAGCCAAAAGGAAATGCTGTCGAATTTTTCTTAAACAAACAATTATATAATGCACGTTCATATATGAGATAAGGTATTCAAAAAGTGGTATAGCAGCCTATCTTTTTGAACTCTTAATCCGTTGGCCTACTTTTTGTTCATGTTTTGTGGATAGTTTTTCATCCACTTAAATCCTAAATTATATTGCAGTTCCATAATCATGTCTATCGATAAACGTTGGCTTCTTAATCCGAACCATTGATCACCTGAATATCAACAAGGACTCAACTCTTTTCTAGATATGTGCGAAAAACTTACCGACAGTTATGGCCAGATTCGATGTCCGTGTATGAAATGTCAGAATACCGTATTATTAGGATGTGTTAAAATGAAATATCATTTAGAAATATGAGGCATGTGCCGAACATACAAGGATTGGATCTATCATGGTGAAAGTTTAATTCCTTAAGTTGTAGTTGTAGATGACGTTGGGCCAACAAACGATATGGTTGACGTCATCGAAGACGTTATGGAAGAGAGTAATGGTGTCCATGATGATTTTGAGAATTTGTTAGAGGAAATTCAATCAGAATTATATCCGGGTTGTACTAAATTTTCTTCCCTTGATTTCTTATCAAAGCTTATACATATCAAGGTGAAAAATAAATGTACTAATAGTTCATTTGATGAGCTTCTTGAGTAGTTACAATCTTCACATCCTGAGGGTAATAAAATTTCCCCTTCTCATTATGTAGCAAAAAAGACATTAAAGAAGATTGGTTTAGGATATGAGTCGATACATGTGTGCAAATATAATTGTGCTCTTTTCTGGGGAGAAAATCTTTTGTTAAAAAAATGTCCCGTTTGTAATGAATGTAGGTGGGTCGATACAAATACAAAGGGCAAGAAGTTACCTCACAAGGTGTTACGATGGTTTCCTTTAAACCCGAGACTATGACGATTGTATTCTTCAAGGCACACAGCAAAAGATATGATTTGGCATAGTACCGGACGATCAGAAGAGGGTACGATACGTCATCCTGTTGATGGTACTTCATGGAAAGATTTTGATATAAATTACCCGACATTCTTGAGGGAACCGCGAAACATTCGCTTAGGGCATGCATACGACGGTTTTAATCCATTTAGTAACATGAGTTCGGCTCATAACACGTGGCCGGTTGTACTCACCACATACAATCTGCCTCCATGGTTATGCAAGAAAGAGTCCTCATTTATGTTGTCCTTGTTGATTCCTGGCCCTAAATCACCCGGGAAGGACATGGATGTGTTTCTTAGGCCTTTGGTGGATGAGCTTTAGCAGTTGTGGGTGTCAGGCATACGTACTAAGAAGCAGCAACAAACACGTTCTTTACAATGAAGGCGGTGTTGTTATGGACTATAAATGACTTTCCAACTTGTAGTAGTCTATCAGGTTGGAGCGGGCAGGTTACAAAGCATGCCCGACTTGTAACAAAGACACTCCTTCTATGCGTGTTACAAATAAAGTTGTATATGTTGGTCATCGCCGATTTTTAGATGCTAACCATGAGTGGAGAACAAGTTTAGAATTCAACAGAGAACCCGAGATCAGAGCCCCTCCGAAACAATTTAATAATACTGACATAGAAGCTCAACTTAGTCGTCTACGCCATCGTTTACCGGGTAAGCATTCTGATTTTTAGAGGTGTAAAATCAAAGCGGGAGGAGTTTGAGTTGAACTGGTCCAAACGAAGCATATTTTTTGAACTTGAGTATTGGTCTTCTCTGCAGCTAAAACATAACTTAGATGTGATGCATATCGAGAAAAATGTGTGCGACAGTTTGGTAGGTACTCTTCTAATGAATGAAAAGAGCAAAGATACGCCAAATGCACGCGTTGACTTGAAAAAACTAAATATTCGAAGTAGGCAATGGTTGGAAAAAAATGGCAAGTGGTATAGTCCACACCCAAAATACTCATTGAAAATTAGTGATCGAAAGCTATTTTGTGAGTTTATAAAAGATGTTAAACTGCCTGATGGGTTCGGATCTAATATCAGCAAGAGAGTGATAGATAACAGTACTAACATTACCGGGTTAAAATCTCATGACTGTCATATTCTCATGCAACGTTTGATACCGATTGAGGTTAGATGCTTTTTGGCCAAAGATACTTATACACCGATTGTTGATTTTTTTATGTTTTTTAAAAAACTTTGCTCAAGAACACTATTGGTCGAGGATATGAAGAAAGCTAAGGATGTCATTCTTATAATATTATGCAAGTTAGAGTTGATCTATCCTTCGGCATATTTGACATTATTGTTTATTTAGTTTTGCATTTACCTGATGAAGCTATTCGTGGTGGTCCAGTATGTATAAGATGGATGTATTCGTTTGAAAGATATATGAAAAAACTAAAAAAATATGTTAGAAACAAAGCAAGGCCAGAAGGTTGTATAGCTGAAGGTTATGTTGCTGAAGAAGCTCTATCATTTTGTTCGAGATACCTTCGAGATGTTGAGACTCAGTTTAATCGCCCTGACAGAAACGAGAATGTCATTATCGGAAAAAAAACATGTATACATTTGAGTCTATATGTCATCCGGCTAGTGCAACAAAGATGAAATATCTTTCTCCAAGTGAAAAGCTTAAGTTAGAATGGTTTGTCCTCGATAGCTGTCAAGAAGTCAGAGACTACATGAAGTAAAATTTTCTATCTTTAACTTTTCATCATTAACTAAAGATATTTCATTTCTTACTTATTGTATATTTTTATCAATAATGTAGTGAATTTAAATCTGAATGTCCACATGAGGATACTAAAATCAAATTTCCAACATGGTTTCTCGAGAAGGTAATCCATATATAACACGTGTTACTATATATTTGTTAGGTAATTCATATATAAGACGCATTATTTTATTTTTTAGGTTTATTCGATGAAAATACAAAATTCTCCAAATTTTTACTCAGAGTTGTATGCTCTTTCAATGGGTGCGGATGTAAATGCCTATAGTTACACTGCTTGCATAGTCAACGGTGTTAGGTTTATGGTAGTTGACCGTGACGCGCAACGCACAACGCAAAACTCCGGTGTTTTAGTGGAGGGAGATAATGGTGAGAAATATTATGGGCAAGTTGAAGAGATTATTGAATTATGTTATGCAAATGGGTATTCAACAGTCCTATTTCATTGCAAATGGTTTGATACTCTAAGGGGTGTTTCATACGATAATAATATCATTAGTATCAACATAGAACGTGAATGGGACAAAGACGATCAACTCATATTTGCCTCCCAAGCTAAAAAAGTGTTCAACATCCGAGAACCTTCTCGCAGAAATCAAAACAATAATCACGGTGGGTCGTCGAGAATGTTAATCATCGAAAATTTGGGATCGACCTACATCCAATGATGGCCTCGTGGAGAACATTCAAAATGTTGAGAATGACTTGACAGAAGATCTTGATGTCGTTCACAACCATTCTTCATCTAATAGTGTACTTTTTATTGACTTCACACAATACTTTCATAACATGCCTACTTATGTCACCGAAGGTGAGACTGCAACTAAAGTTAATCCACCAACTGTTACCGTTAATGATGTGTCCGAGGACGAGGCTAATTATAATGAGAACGATTCTGATTATGACACTGAGGGGTCTAACAAAGACACTGAAGTATATGAGGGTGACTCTGATTGAAAGATTTCTTACGATTTGTATATGTATTTATATATGATATCATTGTTGATTGTTTTGGTATAATTTTAATATTGTGTTCTACATCTTATAATTTTTCATGTTGTAGTAGAAAACTTTCGTCTAATTTTAATATTGTGTTCTACATCTTATTATTTTTCAAGATATGATATCACTGTGGATTGTTTTGATATATATCATGGCTGATGTCATGAGTCATGGAGGTGATGGTGCGGGGGATCCGCCGCTTCCTCCATTTGGCGGTCCTGGAAGTCACGCGTTGGATGGTAATTGTTATATAATTTATTTATTTACTATGTTTATTCAATTATTATTAATATATATATTGCAACTAATAAATTTTATTATAATTGCAGGTACGCCTTCTTGAAAAACAAGAGGGAAGGCGAAAAACAAAAAACTATAGCAGGAGCTGGCCAAAAAGGGAGGACCTTTATCTCTCCCTTTTGATAGAGCTGCCACGTATACCCCCATCGGTGAACTTAATGATATGTTTGTTCGCGAGGTGGGGATATACATGGAGGCTAATTATCCTTTTAATTTATGTTCATGGATTGATCTTTCTGATGCTCAGAAGAATGCGTTAGAGGAGCATATGATAGTAACTTTTATATGTTTTATGTTTATTGTTTGGTATTTATTTAACTAACTTCATTTTGTTTAACTTAAATGTAGCGATGCTTTGATTTTGATGAGATTTTGCAAGATCGTCGCGCTTAGATTGAGGGTGGCATTCGTTCTGTATATCTCAAACGATTCAGAGATCGAAAAAACTATGCAAAAAGACACTTTGAGCGTATTGGAGGATATGAAGATGTGGAACAAGCAAGGCTCAACCCTCCAAAGGGAATGAATCATGAAAACTAGAGGAAAACAGTTGATTTTTTCCTAAGTGACGGACACAAAAAGCGTCATCATCAAACAAAGCAAACCGACAACAACAACAATACACTAATCATGGGGGGACTGCTTCATATAGTAGTTATTGTTACGAGAAGGTAATGCTTTAATTATTTGTTTGTGTATTCTATACAAGTATTTGTTTAATATAAGATATAAGTTTAAATGTTAAATAGAATAAGAGCAGAATTGAGGCGTTTCAGAATGCTCCTACCGGTAAAGATGGGACCTTTGGTACTGGATAGCAGAGCAACAATATAAGTTTTTATATAAAGTTGAGTTTTGAAATGTATATATATATATATATTGTCACACCCTCAAAATCCGCGAGCGGGGTTTTACCGCGAGGCGCGTGACATACCAGGATCTCAGTCATTAGTTACCAAGAACGACTCTATATGATAAATAAACAAAACCAGAGTTAACGTTTAAAATACTGCGGAAGCGTTTAAAATACTGCGGAAGCGTTTTTAAAACTAGAACACCCAAAACAAGTAATATGTAACGAGAATGCGCAAAACAAACGCGCCCCAAACACAAATGTATAAAATGAAAATAATCCCAATTTGTAAACAATGCAAATGTAGACAACTCAACAATGCTGACGTGCGTGCTCCTAGGCAACTGGCAACCTTAACCTGAGAATAGCATACTAAACAAGTCAACACATGGTTGGTGAGTTCAAGAGTTTGCGTTAAAATATAAACCAATCAATAGTTTTCAGAGCATAAGTAGTGTATTGCAATAGATAGCTAGTCTATTAACATAAAAATATTAATCATAGTGATCTCGCGATTGAAGCTGACTGTGATACGTTTGTTGCCTCCCGTCACGACTTACCAGGTCGTGACGAATATGTGATAGGACAAAATTGCACCCGTTTGACCTCGAGTCGCACAGGTGGGGCTCGTCAGACCCAGTAGTACTACCCAAAATTTCCCCGCTAGTCAATATTAACAATCCGAAAGTGTGAGGACTTTCCATGGTAAACAACACTATATCAATATTATACACACTCATAAATAAAAGCGTTTGTAAACAGTATGCTATCTCCCCCAAAAGAGATGATGTAAAATGAGTGGGGCAAGAACTCACCTGATGCGCGCAAGAATTAACTTAGAGTTTAACTTGAAAGAAAGAAGGAAAGACAACCTTCAAAGGTCACCTAGAATACAAGAGTACATAAGTACGTGTGCACAAAAACAACACGAAACCCTAAGTGCTCTACAAACCAAAGAACTCAAGGTTTAAGAATACAAGACACATTTGACCCAGTTGACCCGTTGGACCCGTTGGTGACATTATAGGTGATAATTCATTAAACTAACACAACAGCATATCATACATGATCAACATACCACTTGATTACATATAGCACATCACCACCACATGTACTACCTAGATCATCATATAACTAGATATCATACAAATCATGCAAATCACAACAGGCCAAAACAGATAACAACCCAAATCAACATTCATACAACATAAACAACACATTTAGTCACCTTAGAACCCATCCATGAACACACTAGCATGATCCTAATATCCCAAACATGCTCAAATCATCCAATTCAAGGATTTGCACAATTAAAGTTTCCCTTTTGGGAAAGTTCATCCCAAATTCATCAAACTCACACAACATTCATGAATTCATCAATTATATACCATTTCAAGTCCATGACAACATCTAAACATGATCAACAACACCTAATCATCATGATTCATCAACTTCCATACCCAAAAGTTACTATCTTTAGCAAGGTACAAACTACAACATGCATTCTTGAATTCCTAACCTTCATATCAACCATCTAGCATCTAATCATCATCACAAACACATCCATAACATTCACACATCATCCAATCATCAATTCATGCAAAATAAAGTTACTATTATTAGTAACCTATGAACAATGCATCCAAATCATGGCTTTCTTGTATAATCGACGTTAACTAACATATATACAATACAACTAACATAATCACAACATCAAACAACCATTATTCAACATCCAATTTGATCCAACATCACTTCAAACTCACGGCCAAGATATTCCTATGAACAAACAACCAAAATCCAAACTTTCTTGCATAATCAACGTTAATCAACATGTAATCTATCTAACAAACACATTAACATCAACAATCAAGCAACTTTCGGCCATCAATTGCAGAATTCGCATGGAACTTTCGGCCAAACATGAACAACCATCAAATCATATAAAAATCTAACCTTTAGATGTGTAATAGTTTGCAATTGAAGGTTCTAACTTGTTGTATAACTTGAAGTCGACCAAATCCGATGGTTTCTTGCTTGTTCTTGATCGATTTCGCGATGGTGAGGGTGAGGGATGCAAGTCGCGGCCGAAAGGGTTAGGGGATTAGGGTTTTTAATTTTGTTTTAATTAATAATCCATAATTACACTTTTAACCCTTATAATTTGTATTTTATAAAAATTAAGCTTTTTGAATAGATTTTAAATAGTTTTTAACTACTAAACACAATTATTATTAATCACAAATAACAATCATGCATAATTCCCATTTATCACAAAACACACGAATAAATATGCACGTTTTCACGTTACGCGATAACATTACAGTTAACATTCAAATCACATAAGCATAACTTAATAATCACATTGTTAACTTAATTATCATCAATTTAACATTACTGATTATTGTTAAGTCACCAACGTTCAACGACAACCAGTGTGTGCTCCCGACACGTGTATGCAAGACTTAACGGAAACTAACGGAGTTTGGTAACGGAAAATTACCGGATGTCACATTATCCCCATGTTGAAAGAATTTTCGTCCCGAAAATTGCGTTACATGGTGAGTGTTCCATCACTGGTCTACTGCATTGGCACAAGGAAATCGAAATCGTGTGAGTTTTGGATGAGTTGTCACATCATCCCCATGTTGAAAGAAATTTCGTCCCGAAATTTAATCAATACCTTCGCCGGCTGGCATCGTCCTTTCGAATAGCTGAGGATACTTAAGCTTCATTTGATCTTCACGTTCCCACGTGAATTCTGGTCCACGTCTCGAGTTCCAACGAACTTTGACGATGGGTATCTTGCTTTGCTTAAGCGTTTTCACCTCACGATCCATCACCTCGACCGGTTCCTCAATGAAGCGTAGTTGTTCATCTACTTGAACTTCTTCCAGTGGTACGACCATCGTTTCATCCGTTAAACATTTCTTTAGGTTTGAAACATGGAATACATCATGGATTCCACTCAATGAATCAGGTAAGGCTAGTCGATAAGCCACTGGACCAATTCTTTCCACTATCTCAAATGGTCCAACGTATCTCGGATTTAGCTTTCCTCGTTTACCAAACCGAACTACGCCTTTCCATGGTGAGACTTTCAATAAAACTTTGTCACCAACTTGAAATTCCAAGGGTTTTCGTCGCTTGTCAGCATAGCTTTTCTGTCTGTCTCGCGCTGCTGCCATGCGGTTTCTTATCTGAACAATCTTCTCAGTTGTCTCGTGTACTAACTCGGGACCCGTTAATTGACTATCACCAATTTCAGCCCAGCAAACTGGTGATCTACACTTTCTCCCATATAAAGCTTCAAAAGGTGCTGCCTTTATACTAGTGTGATAACTGTTGTTGTAAGAAAATTCCACCAACGGTAGGTGAACTTCCCAGTTATTCCCGAAATCAATCACACAAGCACGTAACATGTCCTCCAAAGTCTGTATAGTACGCTCGCTTTGACCATCAGTCTGTGGATGATAAGCAGTACTCATATCCAATCGTGTACCTAAAGCTTTCTGCAACGACTGCCAGAAGTGTGATGTGAAACGAGAATCGCGATCAGAAATAATTGAGATTGGTACTCCATGCCTCGAAACGATCTCCTTCAGATAAAGTCGGGTTAACTTCTCCATCTTATCTGTTTCCTTTATCGCTAGGAAATGAGCAGATTTTGTCAATCGATCCACGATAACCCATATTGTATCGCAACCCGTAGAAGTACGAGGTAACTTAGTAATAAAATCCATTGATATTTGATCCCACTTCCACATAGGGATCTCGGGTTGTTGTAATAATCCAGACGGTTTCTGATACTCCACTTTAACCTTCGAGCAGGTCAGACACTTGCTCACATAAGTAGCTACATCTGCTTTCATGTTAGGCCACCAATAGTGCGCCTTCAAATCGTGGTACATCTTGTCAGATCCAGGATGTATAGAATACTTGGACTTATGAGCCTCACTCATGACCAAGTCTCTCAGATTTCCGTGTAGAGGTACCCATAGTCTATCCATGAAGTAACGAATTCCATCCGCTTTTACTTCTAATTGTTTTTCCATACCCTTAACTTCAACCCAATTTTCTGCTTTCAAGCTTCTGTTTGAGCCTCACGGATTTGTTCAGGTAATTGCGTACTAATCGTTAGTTGCAGAGCTCGCACACGTCGAGGTTTAGCAGTCTCTTTTCTACTCAGCGCATCAGCAACTACATTTGCTTTCCCTGGGTGGTACTTAATAGCACAATCATAGTCGTTTAACAATTCCACCCAGCGTCTTTGCCTCATGTTCAACTCCTTTTGCTCAAAGATATGCTGAAGACTCTTGTGATCGGTGTAAATGGTGCATTTGGTACCGTACAAGTAATGTCTCCAGATCTTCAAGGCAAACACTACCGCACCCAGTTCCAAATCATGGGTGGTATAGTTCTTCTCATGAATCTTCAACTGTCTAGAGGCGTATGCTATCACTTTATCCCGCTGCATCAGGACGCATCCAAGTCCTTGAATAGAAGCGTCACAATAGACTACGAAATCATCACTACCATCCGGTAACGCTAATATTGGTGCGCTACACAATTTATGTTTCAGCAACTGAAAAGCAGATTCCTGACTCTCACCCCATTTGTACGTCGTTCCTTTGTGAGTCAAAGCTGTGAGAGGTTGTGCAATCTTAGAGAATCCTTCAATGAATCGTCGATAATATCCCGCTAATCCAAGGAATTGTCGTATCTCACTCGGTGTCTTAGGAACAGACCAATTCTTTATCGCTTCAATCTTAGCAGGATCAACATGTATTCCCTTCTCGTTGACAATATGACCCAAGAATTGTACCTCACGTATCCAGAAATCACACTTAGAAAACTTTGCATACAGTTGTTCCTTTCTAAGTAATTCCAAGATTAAACGTAAGTGCTTCTCATGTTCTTCCTCGGTCCTTGAGTATATCAGTATGTCATCAATAAAGACGATAACAAACTGATCAAGATAGGGTTTGCACACGCGATTCATGAGGTCCATGAATACTGCTGGTGCATTCGTCAACCCAAATGGCATGACCAAAAATTCATAGTGACCATATCGTGTACGGAAAGCAGTCTTCGAGATGTCCTCTTCTCGAACTCTCAGCTGATGATACCCAGACCTCAGATCAATCTTGGAGTAATAGCTTGATCCTTGCAGTTGATCAAACAAATCATCGATACGAGGTAAGGGATATCTATTCTTGATAGTAACCTTGTTCAGTTCCCTATAGTCAATGCACATTCGAAATGTACCATCCTTCTTCTTCACAAATAGAACTGGCGCTCCCCAGGGTGACGAACTCGGTCGGATAAACCCTTTATCCAACAGTTCTTGGAGTTGGGCGGATAATTCTTGCAGTTCGTTCGGAGCTAACCGGTATGGTGCTCTCGCAATTGGAGCGGCTCCTGGAGTCAACTCAATCTGGAATTCAACTTGACGATGAGGCGGTAATCCAGGAAGGTCTTCCGGAAACACCTCGAGAAACTCACGAACTACGGGAATATCCTCTATCTTCTTTTCCTCAGTCTGTTTATCCGTGACTAGTGCCAATATGGCCAGTCGACCCTTTCGTAACAACTTCTGCGCCTTCATGAATGAGATGATGCCTATCACCGCACCACTCCTATCACCTCTGACCGTAAGGACTTCTTCACCAAGGGGAATCCGTATGATCTTCTCGTGGCATATGACTTCCGCTTGTTTATCGGAAAGCCAATCCATGCCTACTACCACATCAAAACTTCCTAACGTAACAGGCATGAGATCTATGGTGAATGTATGACCAGCAAGCTCTATCTTGCAGTCTCTAAGAATATGCGTTACGTGAATCTGTGTACCGTCAGCTAACTCTACGGTGTATTTAGATTCTAAGGTTGAGGGCATATCACTTAAAAGACTACAGAACCTAGTGGACACGAAACTTCTATCGGCTCCGGTATCGAATAATACAGTAGCAAAACAACCATTAACCGAAAATTTACCAGTTACTGTTGTAGGATCGTTTAGAGCCTCACCTGAGCCAATGACGAAGGCTCTTCCTTTGGCTCCATTGTTGTTATTGCCTCCATTGTTGTTGCCATTACCATTGTTGTTGTTATTGTTGTTGCCATTGTTATTATTGTTGTTGTTCCCATTGTTGTTGTTACCATTACCATTCCTCTTAAGCTGGGGACAGTTGCGTTTGTAATGGCCTTCTTTCCCGCATTCAAAACAACCTTTCGGAGTTTCTTGTGATTGTTGTGGCTTTCTCATCAGTTCACCCCGACAGTCTTTGGCTGCATGACCAATCTTCCCACAACGTTGACACTTGAAGTTATCACACCGACCCACATGGTGGTAGTTACACCGGTTGCACTTCGGCAGTCTTCCACCATACCCGCCGGGTCCTTGATTTGAGTGCGCCTGGTTGAAGCTTCGGTTGTTATCAAACTTCCGTTGCTGTTGCTGACTTGGCTGCTGTTGTTGAGGTTGAGATTGGCTACTGGATGACGATCCCTTGTTGCTTGAACCATCCCACTTGCGTTTCTGGTCGGGCACGCTTGCCACCGCACCCCGTTTAGGTAACCGACCTTGCTCAACTGCCTGGTCAGTCAGCCTGTGGGCTGTTCGGATAGCTTGTTGTATGGTAGTGGGGTTAGAAGCAGTTACCATACTTTGAATTTCAGGCACCAATCCCCGTATATAATGCTCCACCCTCTTGTGCATTTCATTCACCATCCCTGGGCATAAAGTGGCTAACTCATGAGTACGAGTCGTGTAGGCTTCAATTTCTGAGCCTTGCATTTTGAGTTGCCAGAACTCAATCTCCAGTTTCTGCACTTCATTCCGGGGGCAATATTCTTCAGTCATGATTTCTTTGAATTCATCCCAAGGTAGTTCATTGGCCATGGCTTGACCCACATTTGTACCTGGGCATTCCACCAGGAAAGTGCTGCGCCTTCCAACGTCCCTGTGGCATACTTCACCTGATCAGCAGGCGGGCA
Source organism: Flaveria sonorensis (assembly GCA_025506505.1). Classification (NCBI taxonomy): domain Eukaryota; kingdom Viridiplantae; phylum Streptophyta; class Magnoliopsida; order Asterales; family Asteraceae; genus Flaveria; species Flaveria sonorensis. Next base: position 61,025,609 of record CM046437.1, read on the forward strand.
GTTGCATTTCGCGAAAACCGACTCTGTCTTCTCAAACCACCTTACAAGCCCTACAGCTCCTTCCGTCCCGCTGTAGGTATGGGTTTACAGTCCATGAAGGACTTGTAGGTACATGGTGGTGGTCCTGTTTTGACAATCCCAACATTAGTCAGATATCCTAGACAAATAACTAGGATAATCAGTTTAACCTCTTGCTATCATTTACCTGCTGGTTGTCCAGGTTGGGCAGCAGCCACTGCCGCCTGAACGTGTTCATTAATCAATGCTGCCAATTCCGCAGGCGTCATGTTTATGGCTCCGGCTCCACGGCCTCCGGCGCCACGTCCACGACCACGCCCACGTCCTCTTCCACGTGCGTCCATATTTCACTTTAAAATTCACAATTACAATAATGAGTAACATCCAACACATTAATCTCATCAAAGTACAGTAAACAATAAGAAATAACGAATTTACCACAACCACAACGTTTATAACAGAAATAATAATCAAAGATAAATAAATTGTAATTGAGTCACAAAATATTCCATCAATGTCAAAATTTAAGTTTGTCAGTTGGGTGGGAAACAACCCTTCCCACATAGGTTTCAAAGAAAAGAAACACTACATAGTCTAAGTCATTTAAAAGTAGGATCAGTCCAGTATATCAGATCCATCACTGTCCTCATCCATCTCTACTGGTTCTTCTTCGGGGGCTTCCTCGGGTTCTTCTTCTGGGTCTTCCTCATCAGGGTCCACCAAAGGTGCAGGAGCTTCAGCAATCTGAAGTGCTGCTAGTTGTGCCTCTAACCAACGAACCTATTATCAATCTCCATGTTATGGTGATCCTGTGCATCCATGCGCTCACTAAGTGCTACCACGTTGCCTGCCAGAGTATGATGTCCACCAATGGCCATCGAAAGTCGCTCCTGAAGCGTATCTACTTGGTAACGCAGCTGACGCATCTCAGATCGTATCGCAGAGTTCTCGTCAGTGAGTCCTCTAATCCGCTGTCGCTCTGTGTCCAGTGTGGCTACTAGGGCTGCAAATGCCTGCTCCAGAGGGATGCTCAAGGTAGGAAGTGTAGGCAAAGTAGAGGCGGTTGATGACCTAGTCCTAGGTCGTGTAGGTGCTACAGGTGGTACGCGCTCTCTATAAGCCATACGGTTAATGTAAGTGGGGTAGAAATCCCAGTTACGCGGAGGATCGAGCTCAGGAGGTACGAAAGGCTGATCCCAGTCTATCTCGCCGCGAGGATAAGGATGTCGTGGCCAGTTAGATCCCCTATCAGGTACGGGAGATGTAGGAGGTGATTCAGATCGTGCAGGTCTCTTGCCTAAATTCCTGGACGACGATGCCATGCTGCGAAGTACGTGTTGCGTATGCCAATGAGTATACAGTAAGGAGAGTAAACGATAAGTAACTAACAACTGTGCGGTTATAGTCTAGTGTGTGTATGCAACCTAGTTCCCTATAACCAATGGCTCTGATACCAATCTGTCACACCCTCAAAATCCGCGAGCGGGGTTTTACCGCGAGGCGCGTGACATACCAGGATCTCAGTCATTAGTTACCAAGAACGACTCTATATGATAAATAAACAAAACCAGAGTTAACGTTTAAAATACTGCGGAAGCGTTTAAAATACTGCGGAAGCGTTTTTAAAACTAGAACACCCAAAACAAGTAATATGTAACGAGAATGCGCAAAACAAACGCGCCCCAAACACAAATGTATAAAATGAAAATAATCCCAATTTGTAAACAATGCAAATGTAGACAACTCAACAATGCTGACGTGCGTGCTCCTAGGCAACTGGCAACCTTAACCTGAGAATAGCATACTAAACAAGTCAACACATGGTTGGTGAGTTCAAGAGTTTGCGTTAAAATATAAACCAATCAATAGTTTTCAGAGCATAAGTAGTGTATTGCAATAGATAGCTAGTCTATTAACATAAAAATATTAATCATAGTGATCTCGCGATTGAAGCTGACTGTGATACGTTTGTTGCCTCCCGTCACGACTTACCAGGTCGTGACGAATATGTGATAGGACAAAATTGCACCCGTTTGACCTCGAGTCGCACAGGTGGGGCTCGTCAGACCCAGTAGTACTACCCAAAATTTCCCCGCTAGTCAATATTAACAATCCGAAAGTGTGAGGACTTTCCATGGTAAACAACACTATATCAATATTATACACACTCATAAATAAAAGCGTTTGTAAACAGTATGCCATCTCCCCCAAAAGAGATTATGTAAAATGAGTGGGGCAAGAACTCACCTGATGCGCGCAAGAATTAACTTAGAGTTTAACTTGAAAGAAAGAAGGAAAGACAACCTTCAAAGGTCACCTAGAATACAAGAGTACATAAGTACGTGTGCACAAAAACAACACGAAACCCTAAGTGCTCTACAAACCAAGAACTCAAGGTTTAAGAATACAAGACACATTTGACCCAGTTGACCCGTTGGACCCGTTGGTGACATTATAGGTGATAATTCATTAAACTAACACAACAGCATATCATACATGATCAACATACCACTTGATTACATATAGCACATCACCACCACATGTACTACCTAGATCATCATATAACTAGATATCATACAAATCATGCAAATCACAACAGGCCAAAACAGATAACAACCCAAATCAACATTCATACAACATAAACAACACATTTAGTCACCTTAGAACCCATCCATGAACACACTAGCATGATCCTAATATCCCAAACATGCTCAAATCATCCAATTCAAGGATTTGCACAATTAAAGTTTCCCTTTTGGGAAAGTTCATCCCAAATTCATCAAACTCACACAACATTCATGAATTCATCAATTATATACCATTTCAAGTCCATGACAACATCTAAACATGATCAACAACACCTAATCATCATGATTCATCAACTTCCATACCCAAAAGTTACTATCTTTAGCAAGGTACAAACTACAACATGCATTCTTGAATTCCTAACCTTCATATCAACCATCTAGCATCTAATCATCATCACAAACACATCCATAACATTCACACATCATCCAATCATCAATTCATGCAAAATAAAGTTACTATTATTAGTAACCTATGAACAATGCATCCAAATCATGGCTTTCTTGTATAATCGACGTTAACTAACATATATACAATACAACTAACATAATCACAACATCAAACAACCATTATTCAACATCCAATTTGATCCAACATCACTTCAAACTCACGGCCAAGATATTCCTATGAACAAACAACCAAAATCCAAACTTTCTTGCATAATCAACGTTAATCAACATGTAATCTATCTAACAAACACATTAACATCAACAATCAAGCAACTTTCGGCCATCAATTGCAGAATTCGCATGGAACTTTCGGCCAAACATGAACAACCATCAAATCATATAAAAATCTAACCTTTAGATGTGTAATAGTTTGCAATTGAAGGTTCTAACTTGTTGTATAACTTGAAGTCGACCAAATCCGATGGTTTCTTGCTTGTTCTTGATCGATTTCGCGATGGTGAGGGTGAGGGGATGCAAGTCGCGGCCGAAAGGGTTAGGGGATTAGGGTTTTTAATTTTGTTTTAATTAATAATCCATAATTACACTTTTAACCCTTATAATTTGTATTTTATAAAAATTAAGCTTTTTGAATAGATTTTAAATAGTTTTTAACTACTAAACACAATTATTATTAATCACAAATAACAATCATGCATAATTCCCATTTATCACAAAACACACGAAATATGCACGTTTTCACGTTACGCGATAACATTACAGTTAACATTCAAATCACATAAGCATAACTTAATAATCACATTGTTAACTTAATTATCATCAATTTAACATTACTGATTATTGTTAAGTCACCAACGTTCAACGACAACCAGTGTGTGCTCCCGACACGTGTATGCAAGACTTAACGGAAACAAACGGAGTTTGGTAACGGAAAATTACCGGATGTCACATATATATAATCACTTTTGTTAATTAATATAGAATCAGCTCAAAGGACGGTTTGATGAGCTAAGTCAATCCCAAAACGAAGATAATTGTTCATCAACGCCGAAGAGGTCTAAGTTTTTGAGTCGGTGTTGGAGAACGACGTGGACATATTAGAGTTGGGCGTAAACCGTCTTCATCTGCAGGGTCGACTTTGTTTGTTCATGAGCAGGAACAAACACCTCGAACATTTTCAGAGGTATTAAGTATATAAGTTTTACTTTAAACTGGTCAAAATGGGTAAATTTAAGTTAAACCAGGTCAAAATGATACAAACACACTTATTACTTAAAACCATGTTAATTTGAGTTAAAACAGATCAAAATGGGTAAAATGAACTTTACCCGCTTAACTTGAAGGTGTTAGTGCATCATTGTTAGTTTATCTTAAACGGGCTCAAAATTGGTAAATTTAAGTTAAATTATGTAGGTTTTGGTTGAAATGGGTCAAAATGATACAACATACACTTATATACTTAAAACACGTTAAGTGAGTTAATAATGAGTCAAACTGGGTATAAATTGAACTTGACCACCTCCCTTAAACTTTGAAGTTGTTAAGTGCATCATTGTTTGGTTTTATCTTAACGCGGTCAAAATGGTAAATTTAAGTTAACCTTTATGTAGATTTGGTTTAACATGGATCAATGATACAAACACACTTGATATACTATTAAAACATGTTTTATTGTAGTTAAAAACGGGTCCAAATGGGTTAAAAATACACTTTAACCTGCTTACTTGAAGGTGTTAAGTGTACATTGTTATTTATCTTAAACGGGTCCAAATGGTAAAGTTAATTTGAATTATGTACATTTGGTTGAAATGTGTCAAATGATACAACTGTGACGACCTAAAAATTAAGATTAGAAAATTTAATACTAAGTTTTTATATAAGTTAATTCTCTCTCTAATATATATATATAATATAAATAAAATTTCTAAGGTGACATTAATGATAATTTATATCTATATAGGTTTTAGCATTAATAAATATATTTGTATGTTTCATAGTTGTTGCATGATGCATGATCCTTACGTGTGCATGTATATACATCTTGATATTTGTAAAAATTAAGAATACTTAACAATAAGATTTATGTGATTAGTTATTTGAATTACATATTATGTTTCTCATTAACATTGTAGAAGTAAACTAACCAAACAATACCAAGTAAGATACCCTTGGAAAACTACATAATCCTAAACACTTAAACGTTTACCGAGCCAACTTAAACTTGTAATCGATCTATTAAGACTTGAACCAATATGGATTAGTAGTTTAACACTATTTAACATTAAACTAATGATTAAGAGTGTCATTACCTAATTAACATAATGTCTTTTCCCATAACCTTCGGCCGATAACACATCTCCAACATCACACTAGTCTTCATCTAAGCTTGACACTTAACATGTTTTAATTCTTGGACACATAGCACCCCTATACACCCTATATTTGAAAGCAAATATGAAGATCAAAGTGATATTTCTTCTACTATGATCCTTGCCCGATCACACAAACCCACATCATAATATTACACTAATCACTCCTCTAAGTTTGACACATATCAAGCCTAAACATTTGACACTACCTACTCTATCTAAACACCTCATCAAAGGCATCATTGCTGAGCTCTTGGTGGCACCCTCTCGGTCGATCCATGTCTCCCACCATCTCATTCCCTTGGCTTTTAACATCACCGCAACCATCAACCATTTACACACCATAAAACCCTCGGCCGAAGAAAACACCTAGCACACAACCGCCATCATCTTCTTCTTTCTTCTTTTGGTTCTAACACCACCATCACCATCATCACAACCATCCCTTGACTCCCTCTCTCGGTTCCCATCTTTTCTCCTTCATGGTTTCAATAACAACCAAACATCATCATCAAAAGTTCCATATCATCATCAACAATTTTGAAGTATTAATCAAGATCAAGAACTTCTCTTCAAGCTTTGGAACCCAAGAAGCTATAGATCTTCTCCTATCATCCTCTACACACTTTCTTCATTTCATCAACAAGGTTTGATTCTCAAAAACCTTATGATTAACAAGATTAAGAAGTCATATATGTAAGGGTTTACATATATGATCATCCTTTAAGATTAACCAACTAAAACTATTTACAAAATCTCATGACTATTGATTTTTATCAAAATCAGTAAGAAAATTTTAAGAACTGAAAATTTAAGATTTTTTAAAAACAAAAATTTAATAAAATAAAAGGGTTGAAATATATGTTATTTTATGAATTATTAAGTAAATAGGTTAATAGTTAAATGATTGTGATTGTGGGAATAAAATTAAAAATCTATCAGAAATATAGAAAATAATAGTCTGGAAATTTTGGAAATTATTATGTGATATATTAATTTATATAATATATTTTAAAAAATAAGAGAAAAATGCCTAACAGGAGATTTAAAGGTGATAAAAATATAGAAAAATTTTATATGTACCTTTGTAGTAAGTTAAATTTTTAGAATAAATTTCGTGAATAATTCATTAAAATAATAAAGTTACATATTTTAGAAAGTATAATATGAAGAAAATCGTAATTAGTAGCAAAAAGGTATGAAAAATCATCAAAATTTTATATAAATTTTAAATATCGTGTAGGACATTTTGTTTAATTTCAGAATTTTTAAAGACATGTAGCTATTTCTGCTATTTAGTGTAAACCTTGTAAAATTATAGAAATTAATTATAAATAGTTATTACTGAAATTTTTATATGTTAATCTTAATTTTGATATGTTACTGTTTATAAAATTTGGTAATTTATTGCTAACCGTAGCTACTATTTGGAATTTTTATTTGATTTAACATATAAATACTGAAAATTTTAAAGAAATAAAAGAATTTATTTCTAACTTATAATTATTTTATAGGGATTTATTGGATTTGAGGTGAGTATCATAGCCCCATTTTATATTTATGAGTTTTGGGGAAAAACATACTGTGTTTATTTTTGATGCTAATGTAACTAAAAATTTATAAGTTACTGTCATTTTGTGCCATAAGTTACAACTATAATTCAAATAAGGACCGTCTGATAATATAGGTAGCCCTATTTAGGAATATATTTCCTGAACCAACAAAATAAGTATTGTAATGTTATATTATCTGATTCTGTGATTTGTATGTATGACAGTTATGAATCACCTGACATATAAGTAGGTTTGATTGTAATCTTATTTATATTGCATCAATAAATTTTGTTAAGTTATTAAACCTATGATTTTACCAACTTTATGTTGACTATTTTGAGTATGTTTTTTCAGGTAATCAGTATGACTTATAATCTCGTGCTTACTTTTGATGTTTTCAATGGATGGTATGATGTGATAGGAAAGATGTTGTAACACCCGAAAACTTGGTCAAATAAACAGAAAAGAAAAGTATCTAGAAGAAATAAAAGAAGGGACAAAGATGAGTGGTGTAAAGTGTAAAAGTACACCAAAAAGTCAAAAAAATATGTGTATAAAGGGCATGGTCGCCATGCTCTTTCCTGCTGCTGCTACCGAAAGAAAAGAAAAGAAGAAGCTGCATTTTTAGGTTTCTCTAGGTTGTGAAGAAGAATAGGGCTGAAACTTTGAAGGTTAGTATGTTTTGGTGTTAATTGGTTTGTTTTTATGGGGTTTTTAACCTTAAAACCGATTATTAAGTGTTCTATGTGTTTTGGTGTTTGTTTTGTTTGTTTTTAGGTGCTTGAAATATTATACAAGTAGGTTCAGAGGAGTTTTGCTTGTTTGCTACAATAGGTGAGTTCTAGACCCCGTTTACATGTGGTTTAAAGTATCTTTGGGGCTGAAAATGTATATGTTTCCTAGTAACCGTATGTATGTATATTTGCATGCTCATGTTCTGAACTTATTTATGTGTTGGGTATGCTTAGAAATGTATGTTTAAGCTTAGAACAGGTGATGATACGGGTGTGGGTTAATTCTGAACTTTTGAAACACACAACTGGTTGACATGCGCCCAATATGGCCCATGCGCCCAAATTTTAGGATGAAACTGACTAAGTACAGGTCATGCTCCCAAACAGGGTCCACGGCCTGGAAATTTTCCTTAGTAAATTCTAAGTGGGGTTCATGCGCCCCAATAGTGTCATGCGCCCAAACTCTTTCTCAGGTATCTAAGGGTATGCTCATGCGCCTGGAAGGCTCATGCGCCCAAATGATAAGTAAAATGGCCAAGTAATGAAAGTCATGCGCCTGCATAGTGTTGATGCGCATAAGCAGGGCTCATGCGCCTGCATAGTCCTAATGCGCCTACAACACTTAGAATATTTTCTGGGATTTTGGAGGAACAAAATTTTAGGGTTTGACTTTAGGTTGACCTGCTGTTATTATTTGATTACTTTATTCATGTTTTATGGTTGTTCTTGTGTTCCCTATTATTATATTATGTGATTTTATATGAGTTGCTTATGCTCGTAAAGTATTACTATTAATCAAGAGAAAGATTAATATTAATGAAATGTGGAAAGTAATGAATAATGAAAGTCTTGCAAGCAAAGATTGAGGTGAGTGACCGTGTTGTCACAAAGACTCGTAAGAGGTTTAATCCATGAGATTGACCCTAAAGATGTCGTGATGCTCACCCCGGTACTGTGACGGTCTTCGGACATGAGGCGGGGGTGTTGCAAAAAGAGACGGGGTCCTTGTCGCGTACCCCGGTACTGTATCAGTCTCGGGACATGAGTCGGGGGTATTGCATGAGACAGTATCCAGATAGAAGTAAAAGATAATGATGAATGTACAAAATGAACGATGGTGAAGATAATAATAAAGATTATCAATGTATGTATGATGTATATCACATACGATAAATGTAAAGTATTTCTTTTGGGTATTTTCCTATACAAATCTTACAAGGTATTTTCACTGTTTTAAAACTAGAGCTCACTCAGCAACGCTGACTTTTATGCATTTTTAGTTGGTAGGTAATTTGCTGAGGATGGCACTCGGGGAGGCTACTCGTCGGGACTAGACTGAAATCCGTTCACTCTTAATAATATTGTTGTTTTGTAATGCAATTAACTGATCTTTTGTAACTGATAACAAACACAAATGTATTGCTTGGCAACAACGTTTATTAATGAAGTGAATGGTTTTTGATGATTAATTCCGCTGCATTGTTTTAAGAATTATGTAATGTTTTTATTTAATTATGTTGTGATCGATCAACTGTGAGGTCTCCGGGAGCGGGCCTTACAAGTTGGTATCAGAGCCAAAGTTTAAGAAAAATGTAAATATTTTCAAAACCTAAACTTAAACTGAGAATGGGACCGAATGAAGGGGTGCCGGCCCGAGTAGCTACGTGCCATCAGGTATTTCTTTTCTTAATGATAACCGGCATTATGTGCCCATGTTATTTGGTTTATGTGCCTTAGTAGATTTGAATACTAATGTAGTCAGATAGGAAATGCTCGGGGATGAAGAGTAAAGTAATGGCTAATCACAACTGGTCACTGTAATTAGGGACTTAATATACTTAACATAAACTGAGCTATTACCTTGAATGATCGTGTTGGTGTTTGAATCTTATAGTGTTTAGAAGATAGCAGGTGGTAGATCTTCAAAGGCTTCTAGAGGTGGAGCACGGGGTGGTCGTGGTAGGCCACGTGTCACAAAGAACAAGATAAGGACTGCAGAGACGGCTCCTGTTGAGCCTGAGCTTCATCACCCGGAAGGGGTGGATGAGAGTGCTAACCTCAGAGCCTCAGTAGGAGGCAGTGGTTGAGGAAGTTCACCAAGTCATGCAGACGATCCTACCATCTGTAGTGACCGAAGTCATCCGTGCTGTGAGAGAGGATGAAAAGAAGGAGAAGGAGGAGGAGAGAAGGAACTGCATGCTGACAAGGCAGCCTCTAGCGACGAGGAGGAGGTGATAGTGCGGGAAACCGCAAAGGGATGCAGTTACAGGGCATTCCAACTGTGTAAACCCCCCACTTTTGACGGTAATAGTAATGCTGCCGCTGCTCATCGATGAGTGAGAGAGATGGAGGCTGTTCTGGAGATCAGCGAGTGTTGGGAGGACCAGAAGGTGAACTTCGCCACTCACTCGTTTGTTGACTCGGCCTTGTGTTGGTGGGACAATATTGTCCAGGTCGAAGGCAGCAGAGCCATTGGAAAGATGAGATGGGGAGAGTTGAAGAGGATGGTAATCGAGGAGTTCTGTCCTCACCGAGATCTTGATGAGATTGAGAGGGAGTTCCTACAACTGGAGGCGGGAACCATGACCCACCAGCATACACCACTAAGTTTAATGAGATGGCGAGGTTGGTGCCGGATCAGGTGACGCCGTTGTCGAGGAAGATTAAGAGATATGTGCAGGGACTGCCGGCTGACATCCGCAGGCATTTGATTATTGCCCGACCAAGCACTTTTAGGTCGGCTGTGGATTTGGCTGGGAGGCTTTATGACGAGAGAGTGGTGACGGTGGTGGAGGTGAAGAAGACAGGTGGTGGTGAAAAGAACTGGAGTGGGAAAAGGTTTGGGCGTGGTGGTTTCACCCCAAACAATAAGAGGATGAGGGTGGATGACCGTAGGGTGGCGTCATCAAGCTCCAGAGCGAAGAGGTGTGGTAAGTGTGGAAGGGAGCATAGCGGGGAATGTCGGTTGGGACTGAATGTTTGCTTTAGATGCGGGAAGCCTGGTCACATTGCTAAGGATTGTAGAGTGTTGAGGTGTTATATCTGGGGAAGAGGGACACATGAGCAGGGATTGCAAGAAGCAAAAAGCAGAGAGTTCCAGGACGGAGAAGAGGACGGAGGAAGGAGGACAGAGGATGAGTGCTATAGCCTTCACAATGACACGAGAGGGGGCCGGGTAGACCCCGATGTCGTGTCAGGTATGTTTCTAGTAAACCAAACTTGTGCCTCTGTATTATTTGATTCTGGTGCTAGTAGGAGTTTCATTTCTGCTGTTTTCTATGCTAAGTTGCCTGTTAGTAGTAGGAATATTGACGAACCATTTGATGTAGAAACTGTTATTGGTAAGTCAACCAGAAATTCTAATATGATTGAGGATTGTGGCATAGAGTTAGAAGGCCATAGGTTTGTTGCTAAACTATATGTGATGCCCCTAGGAGGATTCGATGTAGTACTAGGGATGGACTGGTTAGCAACCTATGAGGCAAACATCGTGTGTCGCAAGAAGATGATTCGATTAACTGCGCCCGATGGAAGTTCGGTGACGGTTCACGGTGACCGCGTCACTACAGTCCCAAGGTGATTTGATGGCGGTGGCAGAGAAGTGCATGAAGCGGGGATGTAATGCCTATCTGGCTTACATAAAGGATGTGGACGCGTCAGTACCACAATTGTCTGATGTGCCAGTTGTGTGTGACTTTCCGGATGTGTTCCCAGAAGACTTACCAGGTGTGCCACCGGATCGCGAGATTGAGTTTCAGATTGATCTGATACCCGGTGCTCAACCCGTTGCCAAGGCACCATATCGATTAGCTCCGACCGAGATGAACGAACTAATGGTTCAACTACAGGAATTGATGGATAAATGATTTATTCGACCGAGTATCTCTCCCTGGGGTGCTTCGTCTTGTCTGTTAAGAAAAGACGGTAGTATGAGGATGTGCATAGACTACCGGGAGCTTAACAAGTTGACGGTGAAGAACCGATACCCCTTACCAAGAATAGATGACTTGTTTGACTAGCTCCAAGGTGCCCGTTGGTTCTCAAGGATAGACCTCCGATCTGGCTACCATCAGTTGAAGGTAAAGGAGCAAGATGTTCCTAAGATAGCTTTTCGCACGCGTTATGGACACTACGAGTTCCTCGTTATGTCTTTCGGTTTAACTAACGCGCCAGCTGCCTTTATGGATTTAATGAACCGAGTGTGTCGGCCTACGTTAGATAAATAAGTGATTGTGTTTATTGATGATATACTGATTTATTCAAAGAGCGAAGAAGAACATGCCGGCCACATACGCGAAGTGTTGGAGACCCTTAGAAGAGAGAAGTTGTATGCTAAATTCTCTAAGTGTGCTTTCTGGTTACGTGAAGTCCAATTTTTGGGTCACGTGGTGAATTCTGAAGGAATTATGGTGGACCCGGCGAAGGTTGAGGCGGTGATGCAATGGAAGTCTCCAAAGACGCCATCCGAGATTGAAGTTTCTTGGGATTGGCGGGCTACTACAGGAGGTTCATTCAAGACATTTCCAAGATAGCCTCACCTTTGACTAAATTGACTCGCAAGGAGGTGAAGTTTGTGTGGGGACGAGAACAGGAGGATGCTTTTGAGGAGTTAAAGGCAAGATTAACTCAAGCTCCTGTTTTGAGACATTACCCAAAGGGAGTGAAGACTTAGTGGTGTATTCGGATGCCTTCTATTCGGGACTGGGTTGTGTGTTAATGCAACATGGGAGAGTAATAGCCTACGCTTCCCTACAGCTAAAAACCCACGAGGTCAATTATCCCACACATGATTTGGAGCTCGCAGCTGTGGTCTTCGCCTTAAAGATTTGATGATTTAACAGATTTTCTAAGGACATATCCTCTTACCAATAAATCTCAAGTTTACAACATGTTCACCAACTTTTGTAACTACATCCACACTCAATTTGAACGAAAAATAAAACAGTTTCAATGTGACAATGGCACCGAATACATAAAAAACAATTTGTAACAATTTTGCCAAGTCAATGGAATGCAATTTCGTTTCTCCTGTCCGCACACTTCCTCTCAAAATGGAAAAGAGGAAAGGAAAATTCGAACCATCAACAATATGATTCGCACCCTATTAGCCCAATCCTCCCTACCCCCCACCCTCTGGCAGCATGCTCTAGAAACCGTCACCTACCTCCTTAATATTCTTCCAAGAAAACACAAAAATTTTTGTGCCCCACTACCCTCCTCTACAACGTCCTTCCAACCTACATGCACCTTCATGTGTTTGGTTGCTTATGTTATCCCATCACACCATCCACCACCATACATAAACTCTTAAACCACTCCAAACCTTGTGTATTTCTTGGCTACCCCTCAAACCATCGCGGGTATAAATGTTTTGATCTCACAACTAATCAAATATTTATCTCGCGACACGTCTAATTTGAGGAATCCATTTACCCATTCTCCATACAACACCCCACCACACCCCAAACCTATAACTTCCTTTTCCCTCCTATTTTTCCACAGCTATGGAACAATATTCACAAACCTTCCCCCACTGTCCCACCCTCTACCACTTCGCACACACCCCACGGCCCATCGCAAGCCGGCCCATCTCCAGTCCCTCATCCCACTACTCAACCATCCACCCCTTTCGGCCCAACAACCCCCCTCCTTCGACCCATCCCACTTCATCGCCCCACTCCCCAACTACCACCACTCTAGCGGCCCAAACACTCACTACCCCGACCACCTCCTCGACCTTAACCTCTCTACAGCAGATCCACTCGCCTCCTGCTGCTCAACACCCTACACGTACAATGCGAACTCGTGCAATGGACGGAATAACCAAACCCAAACAATTATTCAACCTTAACACTACTACCATTGTCCCTATTCCCAAAAACCCATACCTTGCCTTGTCCACACCCGAATGGTACAATGCCATGCATAAAGAATTCAGTGCACTTATTAAAAATGAGACCTGGGAATTAGTACCTCATTGCCCAGACATGAATATCATTCCAGTATGTGGTTATTTAAACACAAATTTTGTACTGACGGCACTTTGGAACGTTACAAAGCAAGGTTGGTTTTTGATGGTCGTAGTCAATACGTTGGAGTTGACTGTGGTGAAACATTCAGTCCGGTGGTCAAACCAACCACCATTCGGACTGTCCTCACACTGGCTCTTTCTCAGTCTTGGCCAATCCATCAGTTAGATGTAACAAATTCATTCTTACATGGACACCTGTAGGAGACCGTCTTTATGTATCAACCAATGGATTTTCGACATCGTAACTACCTTGATCATGTCTCCCGTCTCAAGAAGTCTCTTTACAGCCTCAAACAGGCCCCCAGGGCCTGGTACCAACGGTTCACTGATTTTGTCATCCACATGGGTTTTTCTCAATGCAAAATGGATAATTCCTTATTTATCTATCACCATGGTCACGATATCGCCTATCTTCTACTCTATGTCAACGACATCATTCTCACCACCTTATCTGACCTACTACGACAGCAGCTCATGACTTCTCTAGCAGGAGAATTTGATATGAAGGATTTGGGACCGTTATCTTACTTTCTGGGCATTTCAGTCACGGGACGGGTGACAACCTATTTCTGTCTCAACATGCCTATGCGAAGGACATTATTCATCGGGCAGGTATGGATACGTGCAAGCCTGCTTCTACCCCAGTAGACACTCAGACTAAATTAGGTAGCACCCCAGACTCGTTATTCGATAACCCTGCCACATTCAGAAGTCTCGCAGGTGCCTTGCAATATTTAACGTTCACCAGGCCCGACATTGCATACGTGGTTCAGCAGGTATGTATGCATATGCACTCTCCTGTCTAGCTCACTGGAATGCCCTCAAGCGCATTATCCGGTATCTACAGGGCACTGCTGACTATGGTCTTCACCTTACCCCCTCTTCTGCACTCTCCATCAGTGCATATACTGACGCTGACTGGCTGGTTGCCCCGACACCCGGTGGTCTACATCTGGCTACTGTGTTTATCTTGGCGATAATCTAGTATCCTGGTCCTCTAAAAGACAGTCTACCATTTCCCGTTCCAGTGCAGAAGCTGAATACCATGGTGTCGCAAATGTTATTGCCAAAATATGTTGGCTGTGAAATCTCCTCCTAGAGCTTTATCATCCTCTGTCAAAAGCCTCACCGTTTTACTGCGACAACGTCAGCACCATTTACTTGTTTGGAAACCCGGTTCACCATCAACGAACCAAACATATTGAGCTTGATATTCACTTTGTTCGGGAACATGTTCAAAAAGGTCTGGTTCGTATCTTGCACATGCCATCTCGCTTCCAAGTTGCCGACATCTTTACCAAGGGCCTGCCTCGGGTTCTATTCTATGACTTTCGTTCCAGTCTAAGCATCCGATCGCCTCTCGCTTCGACTGCGGGGGTGTAATAGACATCCGCTAATTATGCCAGTCAATATTATTATTATTGTATTGTATTTACTGT